>JAWWEL010248488.1:0-10629 GCA_035582915.1 Necturus beyeri | reverse complement strand
ATACAGTAAGTAGAGGAACAACTTGATGTTATACATTGTTGGAGTGAGCCCAATCTTTGGATTTCTAAAACAACTCTCTGAAAGGTAATGGCTGTTCAGTCTAACAGCCTATATCAAAACTTCATAGAAATTATTTCAAACAATCCCAACATGTTGCATGAGTCCCCGTTTACAGATCAAGAACACTCAAGCTGCTTTTCTAGCAAGAGTTCAAGCCTCTAATCCCTGAAATGTGCTTGTCCTTCATGATAGGTCATTTTTTTACATTGACCTCAGACACTTTTTTGCCCATAAACAACAAAGGATCCACGTGGCGAAAAAGACAGACAAATGGTAACTCAACCACAAAGGCTGATTTTCAATCTATTGACCGAGCCTCTAACCCCCTGCATTGATCATTTTATTGCCGGTTGACTCTCTTTCTCCTTGGTCTGCGGCAGTATATTTGCCAAGTTTGCAATCACGTGGCCACATGGCCAATAGACACCCAAAGTGTGTACCCTAAGATGCACCAATCAATGCTGTTACCATTAAGAACAGCTCAAGAACTCCAGAGCATTTCTTGGTTTTAACAGTTAATCCTGCCTCTTATTGATTGACTATTATTGACTACCATGTTCAACAGTGTATCTGCCCACGGGACCAACAACAAATATGTAGCCTATGGGACATGGAGCAGAGAGCAAGAGACAAAACCAGAATCCAGTGCTACCACGGAAATCCCATATCTTAATGCGGCGGCTGAAGGTCCCTTTTATAACTGATAAACATTCATTTGAACATCAATTTTTAATACATTACAACCAGCAGATCTGGCAAAAGAACCACATTTCAAAAGACCAACCTTTCAAATTTACTTTACCCAGAACTGCTGTGTCCTGGAGACCGGGAGGGGTGCTCTTGCACGACAACGGGGAATGGAGATAACCCCTAAAACCACATCAAACTATGGATTACAGACCAATTCCGTTCATCAAGCAATATGTGCCGACTCTGTATTGATTAACCCCACAATTAATTGACTAATGGACTTGATTATTCTTTCTGAAACAGGAGATAGCACAAAGGCAGTTTTATCATGTGTCTCCTACGTCCCGCTATTGATCTGGAATGTATCACCCATAACACCAACTAGGTTACACAATTGATCTCAGCTGGATTATTATGCCCTATCATGCTCAGTTTCAACCCACGATTGGTCGATTGAGGTCTACGCTTGCCTTCTGAAAGTTGGAATTCCAACATTCCCCATACGGATTCAGCAAGTGCTATGCAGAAAGTTTCCATTCGTATAGTACTGTGTCTGGACAATAGTTCTAGCGGTTTACCATTTAAACCAAGGAAGTTTATTTTCACCTTTTTTTTCATTAGCAAAGGATTTTCATTTACTAATGTACAGTATAATAACGAGTGGGGCTAATAAAGTTATAATGTACAAACCATAATAACCTTATATTTGTCGGGGCGGAGCTTGCCAGGCACCAAATGGACACTCTTTGAGGGCGCCCTGCACCGCGATCTGGAATCCTGTACCATCATGCCGGACTGGATGACTTTTCATGAATCCTGTTTGGTGCATAGTGTTGAGGAGGCGACTGGGCATTGACTGTTGCCTTTATTCTGCCTGTTTGGCTTATTATACTGGAGGGGTGCCTGGCGGGAGCGGTGCCCCCCTGGCCCGATCGGGCGCCGCATGGTGTGTGGTGCAGTTGCGTCTGTTGGAGCCCTGCAGTGAAGGGATCGGCCATCTTGGAGTGGTGCAGCCTGGAGGGGATGGCGCCGTGAGCACTATATCCTTGATCTGGGCCGCATAGTATCTACTGGGCGATCCTGGACACGGTCCCTTGTTTGGGGGCAGATTGTAGGGGCATGCTGTTGGCGAGGCCGCCCGCTGTGAGCAGCTGTGGATCCTGACCGTGTCTGTGGTGTGGAGGTGAGATGCTTATTGCCGATTCTTTTTGACCGTGCCCCCTGCACTGCCAGCTGCAACTGGTGCCTGCTAGCACACCTTGGCCCACGGAGGTGGGCGGCCCCCTCTTGGTGAGGTCCTGTGTGCCCCCCTACCACGGTGCCCGGACATTATTTCTTGTGGTTCTCGCAGTGGCGGCCTGGAGGAGATTGTTGTGGCAGCTACATTTCTCCTGATGGCGGGGATGGAACGGCGGCAGCCTGAGTCTCTTTTGATGGAGGAGCTGGCGGGGATGCTCCGTGACTTGAAGGCTTGCGTTGTTGCGCTGACGCGGAAAATTGATTACATTGCGGCGGATGTGGCCCCCGGGGGCTACCGCACTACTCCTGAGGAGACTGACGTTTTGTTCGTGGGGGATGCACAATGGCCCCAGGCAATGCCTTGAGACCCACGTGAGGTAGGCTGTGTCGAGATTTCTGAGCCGGTTGGTGCCACCGGCGCGGGAGGTGAGGGTTTGCCAATTCTAGGTCTCCGGGAGTGTGACCATATGCTAAGCTGCAGTGCCCCCTTGTGCTTGTTTGAGGTGGCTGCCCACGGAGTGCGCAAATTGATCCTTGTGACCCCCCACCGGCCCCGGTGGGCTGTGTGTTTCCAAGTGGCCAGCCAGACACTCATGTCGAAGGGGGGATTCGAACTCTGGTATACAGTAACAGTTTGGAAGCAAGCCCTGGCACCGTATGGCACTGGACATAAATGCGTGGAGCTGGCTGGTGAAGCGAGCCTGCAGGTCGAGATTACTTTGCTGGAGGGGTCTGATAACGCATGGATGGTTCTATTGCCAGCTGGCACTGGTGCAGACTCCTGGTTGCTCTTGGTCATTGTTTATCGACGACCCTCTCTGCCCACCCTGGACACTGGCTGAGGACCCTCTCTGCTCATTGGGGGCTGGGACTCGTCACCTGTATATGATTTGTGCCCTCTGTCGGATATAGACTTCGGTGCTACGTTGCTCATTTGGATTCATCCTGCTGGCGGCGGAGGGTACTTTAGATTACTGGACAGAGTTACTATTGACATAGTGAGGGGCTGACTTCCACTGAGCTGAAAACGATTGGTGGGGGGTGGGGGGGCATGATCTTTCTCTTTTCTGCAGTGGTCGTGGTTCTACTCTCAACCCCTGATCCTCCAGTAACTAAATTTGTGACTTATTGCTGTTTCTATCTGTTTATTGTAGTGGTTGCTGTCCGGGGTGGGACTTGACACGCTTGTTGTGTGGGGGACACTATTACGCTTTTTGCAGAGATCCCTTTATGCCCCAAGTAGCTGGGCCTCCCCATCCCCTGCCCTGGAGAGCCGGAGTGGCCCCCTCTGCGTTTCATGACGTTATAAATGTTGCCTTAATCTCCTACCTAACTGTTTGAAAATGCGGGACGCTTTTTTCCACTGCTCCGACTGTAACAATTTTTCTCAATTCTGCCTGGTTGCTGGGGGTTTCTTTGGCCCCTGATCAGTCCTGATGGTATCATGTTGTGCTTTGCGAGCCATGCCCTACTGAGTTCAGCATTTTCTATTGTTATTGATGTTTATTCGTCGACATGCGGGATCCCTGCGTTAGTTTCTTGTTTCTATACATTATGCAGCAATTTGCCTGTATGATCTACAGCCTCTTTTTGAGAATCTATGCATGTGTGTATGGTCCTTTAGCTCTAGGTCGCCTTCTGTCTATAGGTCTGTGTTTGATTATCCTTTCACATTGGGATATTGGGTGTTCGTATGAATCCATAGTTCCTGATTACTTTTCTAGCTCCTTAGAGTTGGGTGCCTCCAGGCATTAATGTTTACGAAATGCTTGAGTAGTTGCTTATGCATGTTACATCTATGGATAACGTGTTGACAAGAAACGTATGAATCCTCGCACCTTCTGCTCAGGGTCGCCTCCCGCTAATAACCTTCTGTTCCCTTAGGTTTTGATGGTAGATTCTGAGCAGTCGCTGTGATCTAATACCGTTGATCATGTTACCTAGTGTAGTGACGTGATGGTGGGCTTGATGTCTTCTCCTACTTTTAGGCATCTGGTTTATCCTGTGTTGCCATGCTTTAAGTAGCTGAGCATACCATCTGATGTGCACTCATAGAGGTGGGCTTCCTGGCGGTATCCCTTCTTTTGATGGTCTACTTTCTCCCTTTTTTATTACGCTATGCTTTGTCCATTTAATATAGGCCCGATGGAATGGTTATGCTCTCCGTGCCCTCTCGCTCCTGCTTGCCCAGTGGCTGTGCACTTGTACTTGACTACCCTATTATACTCTGTATTGAATCCTCTATATAGTTCTATACTTCTGCTTATTATTGGTTGACATTATATTCTGGAAGTGGTTTGATGGTTCAATATCCTTCTGCTTCTTTTTGGTTTTAAGAATGGATCGCTGGATTGCGGCCCGGCTTGCGATCCCCCGCGCAAGTTCGCACTAAGTTTGGGGGGGTAGTTTAAGGGGAGGCTGTTACTGGTGTAGCTAATGGGAGGGTATAGTTGACACTACCTAGTTCTGGGTGGGCGGTGATGGTGGGGGGGAGGGGTAGCTCACCTTTAAGAGGGTTTGTTTGTTGGGGGGGTGAAGGGAGAAAAGTTCAATTGACGGGTGCCGGTTGCCTGGGCCTTGATCCTATTGCTGTTGCTTACAGGAACCGCGCGTTAATGTGAGATTATACTAATGTTACGTACTGCTGATCCTTTGTTTACCCAGTGTACTGTGCAGCTCCTGTCTAATAAATAAAGTTACAAAAACCCTTATATTCGTCTACGTGTAATGTCACAACTGACAAGTAGATTAGAATCATCTAGTTGTGACATTACAAGTAGACGAATATAAGGTTATTATGGCTCGTACATTATAACTTTCTTAGCCCCACTCCTTATTATACTGTACATTAGTACATGAAACTGCATTGCACTAGGGTCACAGACACATGTGTTATAAAGTATGAATGTCTTCACAACACATATACGTAGTGCACATTCAGTAGGGGAGATTTGCACACACCGGGGGCTTGTGGGTCAGTTCACAGGCAGCCCCGGCGGGCTGGCATATGCTCAAGCCAGGCAATGGCACAAGCAAAGAGATGCCAGATGGAGAGACCGTCACCTTGGCATTCACTGGGCAATAGGCTTCTAGTTTGCATGGTGTTGAACACATTCACATTGGGAGCACAGGCCCTACACATATTCTAACAAAGGCACCCGAGTCAGGTTCCATTGTTGGCCATTGATAATCATAGACGCTTCCATAGGAGGACAACATAAATTAAAGGGTGGGTGGAGTTGGGGGAGAGGCAATACATTTTGTGATTTACACAATAGGCTGCAATCTCAGAATATACCCCATCAATGACGTCCACAAAACAAAAAGGAAACAATAAAAGGACAAACATTTCATGACGAAAAATTTCAATGAACATTTGATCGACAAAATGAACCAAAAGAAGTGACTAGAAGAACGAGTTCTCGTCTTTTTATTAATAGATTTCTTGGCATACATCACAAAAAAATTCCACAACCACATGTTTGAATCCGTAAAAAAAAATAAAAAACAACATCATTTTCTTGCACATCCATTACTTTTTGTCGTTCTCTTAAATGGGGGTAGGGACACAGGGGTTCCTGCATGAACCCCATTCCCCCTGTAATACCCCACCAACACCCAACCCCACCACATCTGTCTTCCCCCCAAAACCACGTAAATAGTATAGATACTAATCTAGGACCAATGAAAACATATATTATTGCCTATTAGGCAATTTATCTGAAGTTGTAAAGCAAAGTCATATTAAAAATAATACGAAAATTAGACTGATCGGTGCTACAACGGTCCAACAGAAATCCTGCTTCCTGCATTTTAACTGCTCCCCTGCTTGGGGTTCTAAGGACTACAGCGCAATCAGAACTACAAGAGCCAACATCCCCTTGACCTGACCGCTCTTCCTCCGAGAATCCCAGCCGGTGTTTGACTTTGCCCGCACAGAACTCCGGTTCCTTCTCACACCTGTCGCTGCAGAGCGGCCTTGCTCCTCCCCGACGCTGGGGGGAGCGTAGGGCGTGCCAGCCCGCAGGTGTGGATAAAATTATCACTGGTACACGGAGCGGCAGCGGAGCATCTGCGTGACGCGGAGTGCGCAGAATGCGCCGTCTGTTTGTCTGTTCGTCTGTCGTCTTCGTCTATCTGTCTGGTTTTAATTAGCATATGGTAAAAGACAACCATGTCGAGAGCCTTGCGCTCAAGACAGATTCTTCTTACTAACAAGAATAACAGACTGAACCCTAGAACTAAACTATCCTTGACTTCTTCCACATACCCGAAAACACTGCCTAAAAAATCCAAGCAGATAATTTCGGCAAAAAACACCATACCTATCTTATTCCGGACTCCGCAAACAGAAAAAAACATCAATATGGATGGGGCACCGGCAGATACTACAATTACTCTTCCTGATTATCCTGATAAGAGAAAGGAGCCTGTTACTGCCACTTCCTCTGTGACAGCTGAAAAAGAGAAGGGTACAGATACGATGAGCACACATGCGATTAATTTCAATCTTAATCACTCTATTCAGGAACTCTATTCGCCTTCTTATGTAGGTGGTAATACTGAAATGGCATGCGAAAGCAACTCAGCAAAAAGACTAGATCCTCATACGCCTCAAACCAAGCAAAATGCCTCCCCACACCAAAATCAGACCCCAGCAATGTCACCTACAATAGTTGCTGGCGCCACAAACTCAGATGAGGAATTTTTGGAGGTGATAAATAAGGCGGATAAACTTATTATGTTATCTCATCACAAAAGCACCAGTCAATCGTTACCATCAATACAGACACAAGTAGATTCAGATAAAATCTCTGAAAAACTGGACAAACTTGTTGATGAGTTCAGATTTATGGGTGACGTCCTAATTGAACATACACACCTACTAAGTAAGGTGCTTGATACACTAACTACTTTGAATTTCATTGTGATGGGGATTGAAGAAGGATTAAACAGCAACAACGGCATACTGACGTGCAATTCTGCCAGTTTTATGCCAAAGACAAAAGATTTACAGAAACCCCCATCGTGCACTCAGGTTCACTCAATTAAGAGGACTAAAAAAGACGTGCAAACGCAGACCCTCCCTTATAATAGAGGGTTGACGAATAGTATCACCAGTGAGGAAACTGAAACCATTGACTCAAAGAGTGACTTAAGTACTCTGGGCTCGGAAATAGTAGCAACACAGGTAATACTTGACACACAAACTACAACAGCAAAAAAGTTTTATGGTACAAAAACTCATCATGCTCCACATAGACCTACAAAAAAACAGAGAAAACGGCGTAACAGGAAAAACAGACTAGTCACAAAAAAGTGAATATCACAAGAAAAGGGCAACGCACCTACATTAGCCGAGCCTAATTCACCGATTCAAGAGACTGATCACATCAAAGAAGATGAAATAGCTCAATTACTTAGAAAGATTTTAGATAATCAAATAAATCTAACGAATACAAAAACCAAAGACCAAAGGACTAACTCAACACAATTAATTAACAAAGCCAAGGCACAAAACCCTGAGCACCAAAGCCCTAAAGAGGGTTCAAATATGGAAATAGAAAGAACAACAATGAATGTGCAAGCACCCAGCATAGAGAACCCAGATTGTATTATATTGTCTACGCCCACGCCTGAAGTCATGATATCAAAAAACATTCCATTGGTACCTTTATGGCAGCCCAGGGAGAAAAAGAATGCGCAGACAGATCGCAATATACAAATTGCAAAGGACATAGATGACATAGCTCCTAGGACTCTTGTATTTACCTCACTTTTCGATAATCATAATACTATTAAGCCACTAAACAGAGGTAAAATACTAAAACTATGTCATAGCATTGAAAGCTTACGAGATATACAGAGTAATCATATCTCACAAGTCCTTCCAGTTGACACGTACAAAAGACTCCCAGAATCATATGTCCAACTTGCAGACCCTATTTGGATAAGCAGAATACTGGAGTGCAATGCTATTATACTTTCCAAAGGATACGACGTAGCCCAGGTTAAAAATAAAGATATCCCGTTCCGATTAAACACGAACAACAACGAAAGTCATGATAAACCACTACCGGAAACACAAGAGATCACACACCAGATTAAAGCATTAATCGAAACTCTTCAGAACACATTAGTAAACGTGAACCAACCTATGACAATTATAGACAGGAATAGGGCTTAAAGCAAAATAATCAAATATGCACCAAGGACCAGCTCTCTACACTTAGAATAGTATCCTGGAATATAGCGGGTTGGTTAACAAAACTAGACCATCCCCCTACTACGAAGTATCTAGAATCTTTTGATATAATATTTCTGCAAGAAACATGGGCCACCACCTCGATAGAAATCAAGGGATATTTTTTTGTTCGTTAGGAGGGGAATAGTGACGGTAAGAAGAGAGTAGAGAAAGGTGAGCATGGTCTTCTGAACGCTGACTTTCAATAATTGCAGATTTAATGAATCTTTTAAACATGGATTTTGATAAAGAGAACAAAGTAGTAAAATTACTGATACCAAGACCGCTAAGCACCTGCGAGACCTGTGCCATAAAAGGGGTCATTTTGGTGTTAGTTAAATAGGAATCTCTTAATAATATATTTTTTAATGTATTGTCTTGTGCATGTAGTATCATATATGTCTTTAATAGGAGATGGATTTTAGCCCACGATGCCCATGAAATCAAGCCATGTTCAAGCCTGATAGCTTCGGCAGGGGTCCCCGGCCTGTTCATAAATAAGAGCCTTAATATCTTACCTTCCATTTTGCGTATTTCTGTGAGTTTCCCGCCCAAATCTCTGCTGCATAGCTGAACATGGGGATGATCTTGGCCTCATATGTTTTAATTAAGGGTACACATGAGTAGTATCCGTATTTCCTATGAAAACTTCTAATAGCCATTGCGGCAAGGTTGATATGTGCACCTAACTTTTTGATGTGTAGGCCCATTTTAATGAGTAAAAATTCTGGGAAATCTACCAACAGATTTTATGTATTATATCGGACTGAAGATGAGCCCTGTAATCCAATCATATCATTAGAAACCTGAAGAAGGACTAAGCCTGATTGAGCAATTTTTGTGTCCGAAACCTGTGTACCTGGTCGTTTTGTTTATTGATTGTATTGTGATTGTATTTTTATTATATATGTTTTATATACTTTTTTATGTGTAATATTACTTTTTAATATACACGTTTTTAAAGTTTTTGTACTTGGTCTTAAAGAGTTTTTATCTCTTTTATGTTGAGAATTAATTTATCAACTATGTTTTGATGACCATTGTATGGATTTATGAGATGAATAAATTCTAGTTTTTGTTAATCATATATTTCTTGCTGTTTTGTACATTGATCTTTAATTAGAAATTGTACTTTTGGTGATTGTACCTAAAGCTAAGTAGGACATCCGTTTGATTATTTAGGGTTATATGTTTAACACCTTTTTGAAAATAATCATTTATAATAGTCTACCTATTCTGTATTTTCTACTCCCCCTCGGTCCCCAGGGGGTCCGGTCTCAGTACCTGGTGGCGGGCAGGGCAGCGCAGAGTCACCCAAGGGTCCAGGCGGCACCAAGGCCGCTCTCCAGTCCTGCCGGCGCAGCCCACGGCTCCTCACCTCCGCCCCGCACACTAAGTTCGTCGGGCACTATGTCCAGCCCGGCCGACCCCCAGCACAGCAGGGAGGGTCCCACAGACGGCAGGGCTCCCCCACTCGCTCTCCTCCAGGCGCCACCAGACAGTCTGTGTCTCACACAGCAGCAACACAACCAGCGCCGGCCAGCTCACCCGCTCTCCGGAGCAGCGACTCCCAAATCTTGCAAGATGGCCGCCGGCAGTCACGGAGGCAGCCCGGAGCACAGAGCCAGTACACAGTGGTGGGGGAGGGGTGGATCTGGCGCGCTCGATCGCTCTCAGCGCTGGTGGCAGCTACGCGGGTCCAGGAAGGCACAAAATGTGCAGTAGATCCTCCGGTAGGCAAATCTGGTTCTCCGTGGTTCGTGGTGCGGTAATGGACTGCAGGATCAATCAGGATCGCGGGCGCTGCAGCAGAGCCCCTGTTCTAAGCGGCCATCTTCGGTCGCCGCCGGCCAAGTCCCCCCATAGAGCGGGATTTTAACGCTTTTGCAGTTGCTTGCAGGCCGTCTTCATGATCAATACTTGTGTAGAGGACTTCTGTGTCAGCTGTTGTTAGAAGCCATGTTGATTCCCAGTGGATGTCTCTGAGATGGTTGAGAAAATCTGTAGTGTCTTTAATGTATGCATTATGATGCTTGACCAGGGGTTGCAAGTATGGCAGTACGCTGCGAGTTTTGTTAGTGATTGCGGGAGCCCGATCGATGTCTTATCTAATAAAATCGTGTCATCTCTGGACGTTATGTCAATTGGGACCTGGCCTAATTTGGGCGGGAAATTCCTAACACTTGAGATAGCTTGGGGCATATGGGAAATATAAAGTTCCCCTCTCATTTGCATATTTATTGACGTCACCCTAGGTTTGTTGGTACTGTGGTTTCCCCACTCTGGGTGCCCTGCACATGTCTGGACAAGAGCTACACTCCTCTGATGAGTCGTAACCAGGACGAAACACATCAGGTGTTGCTTTTGTCAAATTCTAACTTGCCTGTGTCGGAATA
>JAWWEL010247378.1:0-10658 GCA_035582915.1 Necturus beyeri | reverse complement strand
AGGTGACCAGGCTAAAATTGCAAGGAAGAGCTGAATGGTCCCTTTATGGCACTATCAGAGTTCCTTGCCGAGGGAATTTACATTTTTGCCGTGACGTTTTGGCCGTGGGCCATTTATGCCGTGACATTTTGGCCGTGGGCCAATCTCACCGTGGGTCATTTTGGCCGTGGCAATGGTAGCCTATGGGAGGGATTTTTCTGCAGTTTTGGCCACATTATTGGCTATAACTTCACTTTGGAACGGTCTATCTTCACCATTCTTTTTTCTTTTTCACTAGGGAGAATTATGGGACAATTGTAGTGAGGTTTGGTGCAAAAAAAAATTTGTTTTTTTCAAAAATTGATTTGCACCAAAACTTACTACAATTATTCCCACATTTTTCTAAGGTTTCTAAAAAAAAATTAAGTCGTTAGCACTAATGGTTTACAAGTTATTAATTTTTTTTGATTAAAAAAACATTCACTATTGTTTCACACTTACGTTGCGTCCCGTGCGTCGGTGTGCGTGGCCGCCATATTGGTACTTGTTCCGGTCGCGGTTGCAGCAGCGTGGTTCCTGTGTCTGCTGTGCTCTTGAAAACTCCTGCAAAAGATGGATTTCAGCATGGATTGGGTGAGTACACTTCCCCCAGCACTCCCCCCCCCCCCACCCCTACCCAGCACTCACTCCCTCTATCCAGCACTCACTCCCACTATCCAGCACTAGCCAACACTATCCCGGTACTTACCTGACATACTCACCCACTATCCAGCACTCACTCCACTATCCAGCACTCACTCCACTATCCAGCACTCACACCACTATCCAGCACTCACTCCACTATCCAGCACTCGCCCCCACTATCCAGCACTCGCCCCCACTATCCAATAACCTACCCCACTATCCACGCCCCCCTCGGAGTTAGAATATAAAGCCCATATACCAGGAACTCCTGCACCCCCCACTATCCGCACTCACTCCACTATCCAGCACTCGCCCCCACCATCCAATAACTTACCCCAGTATCCACGACCCCCTCGGAGTTAGAATATAAAGCCATATACCAGGAACTCGTGCACCCCTCCACTATCCACACTCTCTCCACTATCCAGCACTCACTCTACTATCCAACACTCACTCCACTATCCAGCACTCACCCCCACTATCCAATAACCTGCCCCACTATCCACGCCCCCCTCGGAGTTAGAATATAAAGCCCGGTACCATAGTAACTGATATACTCTATGACTGATTTCATTTCATAGAAATGCACTGTAAACCGTTCAACTGTAATAACTAATTTAATAAAAAAGAATTCTATACTGTTTAACTGTCATAACTGTAACTGGTTTAAAAAAATAGAACATGTTAACTGTTGAACTCTCCCCCTCCCCAACCCCCCCAAAAAAAACTGTTTGGAAACAAGAGTTTTCTGTGCTGAACACCCATACCCCCCCCCCCAAAAAAAAACTGTTTGGAAAGAAGACTTTTATGTGATTTCAGAGTTCTTCTCACTTAAAATGAACGTTTAAAGCAATGATTTCCATATAGTCTTCGAAAGTTAAATCAGAAAAGTTGACTATACTTTGTGCGATTTGTCTGTAGTTTTCCGTGATTTTTTCACTTTGTTTATATTGTTCCTGACCGGTCAGGGCTTGGACGGTTTTTATTTCTGTCAAAGTTTGTTCTTCTTTCAGAATTTTTATAAATTTCCACAGGTTTGGATGTGGGATTTTGCAGCTTATTTTAAAGGCATTATGCCATCCTTCGACTTTGTTATTTGTTCTTGGGTCATTTTCTATCACTGTTTCCACATGATTCCAAAACTGAATTGGGAATGTTGGCTGTCTTCTGATGTTCTGTCTTCCCATTTTCCCAATGAAATTTTCCTCGAAATAATCAAGAAATTCGCATAATTTTGCTTCATTTATTTGATAGAATGGTGTGTCCATCAGTTTGTTGTAGTAGTTAACTACTTCATTTATTGGGACATATGCAAGGCCTATAAGCATTTTCAAATGGTGCTGGAATTCTGGATCCGTACTAAACTCTATGCTGAAATCACATTTTTTGATTTTTCTCCACAGGGTTTGAGTATAATGGAAGTAGCAAGATTGGCACTGGGTGTTAGGAAAGACTGATTTGACTGTTTTTGCCACTGCCATTTCAAAATCAATGATTAATTTTGTTGGCCCATTGGTACAGAGCTTTCGCTTGATTTCTGTGAAGACATCTTTGTACTGCTTTGCTGTTTTGCCTGACATTAGTATAAATATTAACGGTAGAAGACATGTTTTTATGTAGCCATGGATGGTATACAATTGGTAAAACGGTTTGGGACAGACTTTAAAGGTTCCGTCGCAGTGCCATATTTCACTTTTGTTGAGATATTTTAGGTTTTTCTCTGTTGAAAACATGAGCACTCTTTCATTTTGTGAGGCATTGTCATACATTAAAAAGTTTTCCTGTTTTTCTGTCACTTTGAATTCGTTTGGCAGTACAATTTCTGACAGGGTGTGAGGAATTGGGGGATGTGCTGACATTATTTTTCTTGTGGTGGCCACCATTCTCTTCATATTTCTAACAGTTGGTAGTTCTGATAAAACATTCCGAGGTAGTTTCGCACATTTTTTTAAAATTATAACTGATCCCAATTCCTCTGTTTTTTTTGCTGTTTCTTTTATATCTTCTAATGTGCGTTTGCCTATGACTGAGGCAGCATTGGAAGGATGAGTGTGGGCAACCAATTTCACTATGCCGCCATCCACTGTCCATGCTCTCCCAGGGCATTTTCTAGTAGCATATTCTTTACATTTCCACGTGATTTTGTCACTATAGCGGTTATCTACTCGATAAATATAGCCGTTGTACGTTAACAGCTTTTGGCCTCTGGTAGAGGTCAAATAACTGGCTGTTATAGGCTCTGTAACGTTAAATGAGAGACACGTTTAGAATCTTCCTTTGAAAAATAAACCGTTTTTCTACCAAACTTCTATATAAGTATGAGCATTTTCTTACCTTTTGGATTATAAAAGTCAGTCATTCCGGTGGATGAACCAGCAGAAGCCATTTCTCACAAGCAACAGTGTATGGAACGTGTCCTCTCTCTGTGCTGATCAAAATGACAGCTGGGTCATGGCTGCACTGAGTTATATATGCTTTGGATTGAGGAGAATTTTAACTTTAAAAAAACGTGTTTTCACTATGTGCCACGTTTTTCGCCATTATTTGTGTTTGATCGGTGTAGTTTTACATTAAAAAAAATGATTTTTGTGGATTTTATTTGTGGTTTTCTGTCGTGGAAGTCCTTTCACCATTGCTACTGTTCCGGGAAAGCTCTCTGCGCAGAGCGCTGTGTGGTGTCAGTCCTCTTTTACTTGCCATGAATGGCTTTCTTCATAGTGCAAACTCCTATTCTTACGGCGAAAATGGCTCACGGCGAGCATTTTCACGGCGAAAATGGCATTTACATTGGCTTCCATTTACCCACGGCCAAACTGCCCACGGCAGAATTGTCACGGCCAAAATGGCCCACGGTATATCTGTCACGGCCAAAATGTATAGATCCCTAAAAAAGACGACATAGAGGGTTGATTTTCTTCAGAGTCACATGGTACTGGAATGTTAGGAGGCGTAATTGTGATGGTGTCTTTTTGTATTTTCTTAGAAGGTGCTTGTTGATTCTGTCCCTTCTTTTGTGGTTGACGATATTGGGAATTGGGGTTGGGATTCCAATTGTTAAGGTGTGGGTTTGGTCCACCCCATTGGTATCCAATGAATGGTGGTGGAATACCTGAAAAACCATATGGAGGTGGTTGGAAAGGTGAATGACCATATGGAAAGAAGGGAGGGAAACCAGGGCCTCTTGAGAAAGATCTCCCTCTACCTCTATTATTCATGTTACGCCTGGCAGGTCTCCCTCTGTTGAATTGTATATTAGTCTCTTCTGTTTCATCTCCTTCATTTGAAGAGGCACTTGAAAAAGATACATTCCTAAAATGTACGTTCTTCTGTTTGTTCACGTTAGCTGCTTGGTTGTGATCATAATCTGGATTGGTATATGGATAAGCCAGCTCATGTCTATAATTCTCTAGATCTTTCTTCAATTTTTTAATTTTACCAGTCAAAACATTATCTTTAAAGTCACCAATTGATTTCAATAAGGTGTCCAGCTGTGCCTTGTATTCATCTATAGGAATCAGTGACTTAATCTCTGTTTCAATATCCAGAAGTTCAGAATTTAATTGTTTAGAAATCCTGTCAGAAGTGTCAATTATGTGTATGCCCCAGTCCCTTCCACATTTATGCCCTATGAAGCTCCATCCTTCAATAAACAGGGGGTCGTCTAGGAAAAGCCTGGGTTGATTAAGCACAATGAGCCCCATAGGGAGACTTTTGTGCCTAAGGTACTCCAGCATAACAGATCCGTGTAGCTCTGTTCTTACAATTCTACGGCGTAATGATTCGGTCTTTTGCCAATGTGTTTGTGTGTCATTGTTTATGGGTGGTACTCCATCTACAAAAATACTTGTTTTAGATAACAAAGAGTCTAGGTAATTCTCACTAAAGGATAAAGTCTTATCCTCTGTGATTTTGACTGCCATACTAAAAAGGGGGGGGGGGGATTGAAAAGAGAGAAAGAAGGAAAGAGAAAACCAGAAAGAGCTAAAATGCTAGATGAAAAAGATATAAGTGGGAGTTATTACAATGAATTAACTAGTTAAACTTAACAACATTTCCAAAGAATGAAATGTAATAGTTAGTCCAAATAAACCCTCGCAACCCAGGCGGCTGCAGAATGCTATAAATATAAAGAGAGCAACCAGGGAATTGTAATTAGCCTACACCCCGGAGTCTAACAGACTGAAATGTATAGAGTAGGTTAAATTATACAAACATACTTTTCTTAAGAATATAAACAATAATAGTACAAAGCATTCTCAACAATTGTGAATAATGCAGTAATGAAGGAAAAGCAGAGAAAATAGATTACTTGAATTTATTAACTTCATAAATTCAAACATTGGTCATAGTCATTACATTGATGTATTCTCAATATAAAATGGACATAAAAAGAAATTGCCATAAGACCAATAAAAACCTTATATTGAAAACAATTACTGGGGCATTATATTGATAAACATCTCAATATAAAAATGGGGTAAAAACTCCATTAAAAGCCAGTAAAAACTCAATAAGAACCAGTAAAAAAGTGTAAATTAAAAAGTAATATTACACATAAAAGTTATACAATAAAACAAACAATCATTAAGAGAGAACGACCAGGCGCTCAGGTTTCGGATGTCGGTGGCTCAAAAAAATCCTTTTTTGGCTATATCCTTCTTCAGGTTCAGAGTAATTGATTGTAGAAATAACTTGGGTCCAGTGCAGATAGAGGGGGTCAAAATGACCATATCAAATGTCCAAGATCCAAAAGGTAACTTGAAAAAATATATAGCAATCTATTAGTTACATTGTTGTAAACACACTGCTTAATCCTAGAGATAATTCATAATCACCACATGATTAACAGACTACAGGTGAGTGGCAAAGTATACATCCTGAGCATATATCACATTGTGGACAGATATTATCAAAAAAGGGGGGAAGGGGGGGAGAGAAAAACAAACATCTAAATCAAACTAGCAAAATAGCCTAAACAAAACAATTTTACCTCTTCAAGGAATGGAGAGGATACCTAATGATTCAATATCCAAAAGGTATTATGTTCTATATATACCAGTAGTCAGCTGGAAAGAGAGAAGAGAAAAGGAAAAAAGAACAGACAGTTACCAATTGGGTATTACATAGACCCAAAATGTAGGAAACAAGGTGAAAAAATGGTGGAGTATAGCTTACCCTTGTAGAAAGAGGTCTGACAGGAACCAGCGGGGTGACAGCAACAATGGATGATGGTCACTCACTGCTGGGTTCCTGCTGCCTGCTTAAATAGTGCTGAGATTAGGTGGTAAACCAAATCACCTGGTGTAAAGAGAAGGCATAGACCGCACAACACGGCAGACATGTTGGGGTGGTTTTACAAACTCAGTATGTTATTGCATATGGCCGGCGGCCATATTGAAAAGGTGGACGCCTAATGTAATCGAAATGATTCTATATGTAAGATAGAGCGTCATGAGGGATGAAACATCCTACTCAAATTAAGTATACTGGAAAAACTGTAACACCAAGTCCAAGGAGTTTAGGAGCATGATCCGAACTCCCCGGCGGTCATGTTAGAAAAAGGGGGAACTCTGAAACAAAGTCAGCGCTCCCCGGCGGCCATATTGAGGGGAATTATGTGATGTCTATGTGAAAGCACTATATATGCACCATATAAAACGGAATAGCTGTGATCATGGCAGTGAAGTATAAATTTAGAACATCACTCGACACCCGTGGGGCTCATAGTCATAGTCCGCACTAGCCGGCGGCCATGTTTGAGAAGATCATTTTCAAGGGATAGGTGCTAATACAAGTCTGTATACATCCAATTAGGGACAATTAAACAAACCAAATGTATATATTCGCTTATCTTAAATGTGAAAAAAGGGACACTAACCGGTGACCAAATTAGGAGGATGGATAATTGCTGTTATAGATATAATAAAACAGCTGGTGGATAGAAAATCCACATTTGCCGGTTACAATATGGTGAGGCTCATTGTCAAGGTCTGCAACAGGCCATACAGGAATATATCTGCATCGTGTGTGCCTTTACTAAAAGGAAAGTCACTGTAGACACACCGGGTGAAAAATATACGCCAGTGGTCAAGCACGGACAAATTATTCTATAACCAGGCAAGCCCATACTGAAAAACACAAGAAATAAAGTTTACCTATAACCGCTTCAACCTATGGTGGTGGAGACATCCATAGGGAACGTGGAAGGGACTGGAAAATGTAAGTGTGTGTGGACATCAGTACATGGTAAAGGAGCCACAGCAAAGGTGATACCCATGTAAGATCACATTCATTGTGATAAAACTTGTGGTGGTAAACATTACCTAAGTAATTATGGGTCTCGTCTTAATATCGGGTTCACCTCTAAAAAGAGAGGGAGCTAGATGTTATAAATAAATAGACACCAGGGATAGATTACGGTATTAGATAAGGGATTAATCATATAAAACCTTACTAAAACAGGGATAGGGGTACAGCCATAGTAAATAATAGTGGGTTTAATAAAAGGGTTAAAAATACTAAAATAGTATAAAAACCCTTAAAAACCACACTAAAAACGACTCCCTAAAACCGACCTAATAAAACCAAGTAAAATACTGGGTAGAATTAAAAGGCTAGTTAAAAGACAGTTTAAGATAGTCCATAATAAGTCCTTTTAGGAGTTTTAAGCCAGATCTGTCAGGCATTATAACCAAGAGTGGGTTGAAAAAAGGGGTTAAAAATACTAAAATAGTAAGAAACCCTAAAAAACCACACTAAAAACCTTGCTAAAACTAGAAACCTGGTAAAAAACTAGGTAAAAAAGTAGTCCGGTTTAGAGGCAATATTTATCGAAGTAAAATGGACCATTCTATTCCTTCATTCAGGCCGGTCTTGTAGCTATTGGTTTTAAATACCCAAAATTGCTCTCTTTGGCCTAGGAGTCTTAGGCCAGCTCTGTCCGGTTCAGCTTGAATTTTTTCTAGCACTACCCACTTAAAGGAGTCTGCAGTATGATTCTTTTCAATAAAATGTGTCACCATCGGCTCTTTTATTCGTTTATTAGATATACAACTGCGGTGCTCTATCATGCGGTCTTTTACCATTCTCTTTGTTTTACCAATGTAAATTAGATCACAGGGACACCGAATAAGATACACAACCATTGGAGTATTGCAATTACTCAATGTTTTTAGTTCTACATTAAAATTTCCATTAATCATCACAGTTTTAGTGCGTGTGGTTAGGGGACACATGACACAATCCCCACATGGGAAGTGTCCAGTAATAGCAGGTAAACCCCAGCTCTGTGATAAAGTCAACTGGGTGCTTCGCTTTTTATCTTTAAAGATATCAGTATGGACCAGGTAATCTCTTATATTCCTGCTCCTTTTAAGTGCAAACAAAGGTTTCTCCAACGGATTTACGGTGTTAGCATTCAAAGTGTGCCAATGCTTGTTAATAATCTTGTTAGATTTCATCGTGAGAGTGGTAAATGTGAAGACAGCCGTCATTCTTTCAAGTAAAGTACATTTAGATTTTGTTTCTAACAGAGCTTCTCGGTTGTTATTGAGGGCTCTTTTTAGAGCTCTTCTAATGAGTTTTTTAGGGTACCCTCGTTCAATGAGCCGATCTGACATAAGCCCTGCATGTTTATTAAACTCAATTCTAGTGGTGCAATTCCTTCGGAGTCTCAGGAATTGTCCATAAGGAAGGTTGTTCTTTAATGATTTAGGATGGTGACTCCTGTATGTTAATAAGGAGTTGGTGTCTGTTTTTTTCTGAAAAAGAGTGGTATATAGTACGTTCTTATCGACATATATGTTAAGATCAAGAAAACTTATCTGGTCCTTTGATATGGTTGAAGTAAATTTAAGATGGCAATTTTGTAGATTCAACCACGCAATAAACAATAATGCATCTGCCTGGCTTCCATGCCAGATAATTAAAATGTCATCTATAAAACGTTTCCATAAACCCAGATTAGATTGGTATGGATTACTTGCTGGGTATATGATTCTTTCTTCGAATTCTTCTACATATAAGTTAGCTAGATTGGGCGCCATAGTGGCGCCCATGGCTGTACCCTCTATCTGCTGATAAAAACAGTTGTTAAAAGAAAAGAAATTATTGGTGAGGGCAGTTTCAACACACCAAACAATGAAGTCATTGGGTACAATCAGATTGTCAGTTCTCATAGAAAGTTTCTTCTTAATACAGACAATAGTATCCCTCTGGGGGATCTTCGTATAGAGGGACTCTATATCTAAAGTAATCAATAGGTCAATATCACTATTAAAAACTGTGCCTTCTACTAGCTTGATGACAGTGGCACTATCTCTGATGTAGGACTTCATTGTGGGTATAAAGGGACGCAAGAAAAAATCAGCATATTTTGACAGTGGCTCAAGTATTGAGCCACAGCCTGACACAATCGGCCTACCAGGTGGTTTTTCAAGACTTTTGTGAATCTTAGGAAGGGTATATAGTATAGGAATCCTTCCATCTTCTTGGCTCAAAAAGGCACCTTCATTTTTATGTAACCAGCCTTTTTGTACTCCATCAGTAATCACAGGGGTTATTAGGTTGAGGAGCCTTTTTGTGGGGTCACCAGAGAGTTTTCTGTAACTCTTACCATCATTCAATTGCCTCTCAATTTCTGATATATAATCATTACGATTCTGGATGACTATACCTCCTCCTTTGTCAGCCTTCTTAATGACAATACTGCGGTTGTCATCTAAATTCTTCAATGATTCTCTTTCTTTTTTACAAAGATTATCAAAACTTTTTTTGCATTTTTGTTCTTCCTTCTGCATGTCTCTGAGTACCAAATTCTCAAATGTAATTATTTCTGCCTTAATACTAGGAGGACAAAAAGTGGAGGGGTTCCTTAACCCTGTGATACTGTTCACTGGAGGTGGTGTTCCTTCAAAGAACCTCTTGAGACTGATCTTCCTTATAAAAGATTTAAGTTCGACTCTGTACAAAAAAGGGTCATGCCTTTTGGTGGGCACAAACCCCAGACCTTTGGTTAACACTGTAATTTCGTCTTTTTTTAAAACATAGTCTGATATATTTTTTATGGTCCCTTCGAGGGGATCCGATCCCTTAGCCGTTGCTCTATTATCCCCCAATCGTGGGGGATATTGCGGCCTCTCTCTAAAAAAGACGTAGAGGGTTGATTTTCCTCAGTATCGCTTGGACCTGGGTCATTAGGGGGTATAGTTGTCATTGTTTCTTTCTGTGTCTTCTTAGTAAATGTTTGTTGGTTCTGTACCTTCCTCTGTGGTTGGCGATACTGGGCATTAGGATTGGGATTCCAGTTGTTCTGATGTGGATTTGGACCTCCCCATTGATACCCCACAAATGGTGGGGGTATACCTGTAAATCCATATGGTGGTGCTTGAAATGGTGGGTGGCCGTATGGGAAGAAAGGGGGGAACCCTGGTCCTCTTGAGTATGGTCTCCCTCTTCCTCTACCACTAGTGTTTCTTCGTGTGGATCTACCTCTGTTTGGTTGTACATACATCCCATCATTCTCTTCTTCATTGGAAGACCCACTTGAAAAGGAAACATTCCTAAAATGTACTTTTCTGTTTATTCAAATTAGCTGCTTCGTTATGATCATAATCTGGATTAATATACGGATAGGCCACTTCGTGTTTATAGCTTTCTAAGTCTTTTTTCAGTTTCTTAATCTTACCACTTAACACATTGTCTTTAAAATCAGCAATTGATTTTAAAAGATTATCAAGTTGTGTCTTGTATTCTTCCATAGGAATCAACAGTTTGATATCTGCTTCAATTGTTAATAATTCAGTATTCAATTTTTGTGAAATCCTATTGGAGGTATCAATTATGTGTATGCCCCAGTCCCTTCCACATTTATGCCCTATGAAGCTCCATCCTTCTGTAAATAGGGGATCATCTAAGAAAAGTCTAGGCTGATTGAGTACGATAAGTCCCATAGGGAGACTTTTATATCTTAGATACTCCAACATTACTGTCCCGTG
>JAWWEL010246268.1:0-10661 GCA_035582915.1 Necturus beyeri | reverse complement strand
CCATGGTTACAAGCACGGATGGTATTCTGCAACCTCTAGGCCAATACATTGATTCCTTTCTTCAACCACTGGTACAGGCCACTAGTACTTATGTAAAAGATACTAGTCATTTCTTAAGGAAATTACAACAAGTTGTCTTACCATTAGACAATTGTATCATCTTCACGATGGACGTTCAAAGTCTCTATACCTCGATACCGCACACAGCTGGTTTAGAGGCTGTAGAATGGATAGTACTGAATCAGGAACCCAAAGGGGTGCATCCGGTATTTTTAATACAATTGCTGTATCTTGTCTTGTTCAATAACTTCTTTCGATTTCAGGACAATTTTTACCTCCAGGCAGTTGGGACTGCCATGGGGGCCCCCATGGCCCCAAGCTATGCAAACATCTTTATGTATAAGTTTGAAAGTGACCATCTATTGAGTAATGACCAATTAAAGAACCATCTTAAATTATGGATACGTTACATTGATGATGTTTTCGGTATTTGGCTAGGGGATGCCCAGAGTCTAAATTTATTCCATCAAGAGCTTAATGAAGTTAATCCTCATATCCAATTTACCATGATTCAAAGTTCCATCACAGTAAATTATCTAGACGTTAAAGTATCTATAATAGATGGTCAGTTTCAGACATCCATTTACTGTAAACCCACAGACAAGAACAACCTCTTATTGGCTACCAGCTTCCATCCACCAGGAACGATACAAGGTCTTCCTTACAGCCAATTGATTCGAGCAAAACGTATTACGAGTAATCCTACTGAATATGTCCAGCAAGAACAGAAGATGCTCAATCAATTTAAAGAACGAGGCTACAAGTCAGCAACTTTGGACAAGGCAGTTCTACGAACAACCACGAAGTCTAGAGATGAACTTTTGCAACCTAAACCAGTTACTTCGACCAAGAAATTAGTCTATGTATCGACATACTGTACACAGTCAAGAGCAATCACTAGAGCGATCAAGCAAAATTGGCATCTATTACAACTAGATAAGATGACCTCTAAATTGTTTCCAAGACCACCGGTCTTTGCATACAGGCGAAGTCAAAATCTACACAATATGGTTGTTAGGGCAGAAAAGCCAAGCAAGCAAGATAGACAGACTTTTTTGAAAACCCCAAAAAAGGGTACCTATCCATGTTTGGCATGTGCATGCTGTAATAACATTATCAAGGGTCCACATGTACAACATCCCCATAGTGGGGAACAAATCAGACTACGTCAATTTTCCACATGTCAGAGCTCAAGCGTGGTTTATCTCCTTAAATGCCCCTGTGGGCTAGCCTATGTAGGTCAGACCCAACGAGTTGCTAAAGTTCGCTGGCTCGAGCATAAATGTGATATTCGTAACCATGAAATGAAGTCTCCCATTGCGAGACATTTTTTGGAATCTAGACATGGAGTACAACAAGTTCGCTTCCAGATTTTAGAACAAATTGACTTACCATCACGTGGGGGTAACTTAGAAAAAAGATTATTACAACGAGAAGCCTTTTGGATTTCGAAATTACAGACAGTCAGCCCAATGGGCATGAATGAATATCAAGATCTCTCGTGCTTTCTGTAATTTTATGACCACTCCTGGATCTTTACTCCTTTAGTAATCTTAATGTTGTGTGTTCAGTTTTGTATTGATAGTCATCATATTCTTGGCACTCAAGAGTAATGCGTTCTTCATTCATAATATTTCGTAAATCTATGCGACATCAGGTTAAAAAACATTGAAATCTTTGTACAGTACGCACATGAAATTGGAGAGCTAATCTTATCGTGACTGGTCATATATATGGAACAGCATACATTCATTAAATTCGGGGTCTGGTTATTTAGACTCTAATCCAGGTCTAATGTTGAGTCCATCTGGAATTGGTCCTTCCTTTGGGGTCATCATGATAAATACAGTGAATTTTATTGTAACAGCCTTATGTCTGTGATATATGCCCAAGATCCTGGTTGTTTAATACATTAACTGCTGTAATATCGAGTAGTCATCTTATTATGGACACCAGTTCCATCAAGGTGCCCTTTTTCTCTTTGCAGTTAGAGTACAGCAATTGGATTTGATTAATATGGTGAATATATTGCAATTCGTTATCCCATAGGAGTAACTTGTCATATATTATAGTAACATTCTTTATATTGGCTATATCTTAATTCGAAGATTACAACATATTTGCCAATCTTATTGTGATGGCCTGTTTACTCTGCCTATTTTACTGTTGTTGGTTCTGCAGATAATAGATATTATGTTGATTCGGTTCGGATTGGATGGAAGTCAACCAACAGTTTATTTTTAACAACTTCGTATCTTCGATACCTCCTTTCTTATTACACTTTAAGCAATCTAGTGAAAGTTTATATAACACTATCTTGCTCACAACACATGTACCATACTGTGGATGATTAATACGCCTTTGAATGTATAGTCAATTGGACATTCCAATATGGCCGCCGTTCAATCGACGAGTCCTCCTGTTGAGCGGCAGATATCGTGGCTTTCACTTTGTAATTAGGGCCCTTGTGTTATTTACTCTTATGCACATCAAGTGTTTCTTAATTAAATCGAGTTGTAATATATTTTGCTCGCAATCTGTGACATTTATCATTATTATTATTTCTTGCAGTTTCTTACATTTAAATATGGCCGTTTACCTATTTATCTATGGTTTCTTTGTTGAGCTGCGGGTATCGTGGCATTTATGTTGTGACTACGGTTGACTTGCCATTTACTTTGACATACATCAAGTTTTTTTGATGAAATTGAGTTGTAATATATTCTACCCGTGTTCTATGATATTTGGTATGTGAATTTTTTTATTTTTTATTTATTGTTATTTTTTGTCGTTTTGTTTGTGCATCACTTAGTTTTATTTATCATCATTCACATTATCATTTTTTCTGTGTTACAAGTACATGCACTAGTGTTACTCAATTTCTATGCCCCTTTTCTGTGTAAACAGACTGCCGGACCCGGTGTTTAGTAATGGCCGCCGGCGTAGGTTCGCTTGGTTTAATTCTTTAAACTTGAATACACGATCGATTAATAGTACAATTAGGATGGGCTACGTACTTTTTGGCGCGTAGATTCCTACCAATCAGATTCACAGACTCCCTTTAAAAGATTTAGCGTTTCGCCGCGCATTAGACGTGACCGTCAGTTACGCTGTTCCTCACGGCTGTCATTTTCTATCCCTGATTCCGGCTTGTTTGGGGTAAGTGTTCTTGTATATGCGTGTTCTTACGCTCTTTATTCTCGCTGTTATTAGTTTTGTTGTTCTTTATTATCGGGATTAATTGTTGACGCTATTCCCGATTATATTATTTTGTTTATCTAGATTTTGGATCAATTTTTTGGAGTGTAAGGGCTGGACCATCGTTCTGTTTCTATTTAATCTGCTTCTACATCTTCAGGTAGACAATTTTTGATTCTTCCTATATTATGAGTATATATATTTTGATAAGATTAATTAATTTGTTACCCAGGTGATTATCTTTTTTGGTTGTTTTTTCTTTTTTTCATAGATTTTGGATTGTGAACTTGTGGTGATTAGTTATAAGACAATTATTAATTGTGATATGGAAGTCCTACATGTCCATCCTCAGGTACTTTCTGATTTTGTGAATTGATAACAGTTGTCAATGTAGGCTACACATTATATATAATATATTTGTCTTTAGTCGCCTTAGTTCGTTTTTCTCATTTTTCTTTTCCATTAGTTTCATTGCTGAAATTCTGTGTTTCATATCAAGCAATATGCCTACCAGGGCTTATAAGGAATATTAGGATCCTCGAGTCCTTAGACTTAATGAACACTTGATATATGGATCTGTGCCCAGGTATTTAAATATTGTATTTTGCTTGTAATTAATTATGGTTTTTTGGCAAAATTATTTGCTGAACTTTATTTTTTATTGATTTCTATCATCCAATAGTGACTTTTATTAATTACAACTGGACCTACTTCCCAACCAGTGTCCCTCTTTGGATGAATTAGCTTGCCTTTGGCATGATTTGATTATCAATCCTCAGGTAATTTTATTTATTATTAACAGTGCCCTTTAAATTATACAAGTATAGGGGTATATTTTTTGAATTTCTTTAATTATAATTCCTTTTTCTTTTCTTCTTTCCAGAATATCACGTTTATGCCAGCCAGTTTAGATTTATTGATCTTCTTTGTCATTATTGTTTTCTTTTTCTTTTTATTGCATTTATCATTAATTCATCCCTATTCATATTTTAAGCTCCTGATGAAAAGTTTCATGCTAAAACTTAGAAACGCGTAGAGCATCTAGCAAGGAGTGTAGATAGTTTACAAATAATAAGCACTGCAGATTGAGAATTATGTTTTGATTTGTAAACTGGAGTTCTGTTTATTTTGAGATTTTTTCTGCACAATATCATCTGTTATTCTGTATTGTTCATTATCAGTTAGGATTGCTTTTTGTTATTCTTTGTATTGTTTTATTTGTCCCTCTATATATTAAGGTTTGTGATGTTGATGAGATTTTTGTTGTAAAAGATTATTGTTGATTCTTCTTCAGTTTAATCTTTTGCTTTGGAGTTGTATAAATATTGTTTATTTCTAAATATATTCATTTAATTTTGAAACTAAAGTGAGATTCCTTTGTTGAAATATGTTTAAATTTTAGATGTAATCCTTTTTTTGAGCACTGTCTCTATCATATATGTGCACTTCTCTGTCAACGCTGCGAAGCGTTGCATCCCCCTTTTTTGCCTTTGATCGATTCTTGATGGGAATCGTTTAGGGATCTGCACTATAAATTAATATAAGTTTAATTTATTGTATATACTCTTTAATAATTTTTTACCCTTCCTTTTTGGTTTAGATGTGCAAGGCAATTCTTTGCCTAGCCTTATACTGTCATTTTTCCTTCCATGTCCTTTCCCATCATACCCTGACAGTTTTGCTTGCACTCTACTATTATATATTCAGAAATGTGTTAGATAATATTTCATTATATTTATTCTAAAGTTCATATTTTTTTGATTAAGTTTGATCTCATCTCCCTTTTCCCATTCACCTTGATATTTTGTTTTTAGTTAGTTTATTTTACTTGTTAATTTATTTTCGTTTATTCTTTAGTTAGTTTTTATTTATTATTTTTAGGTATGTCTTTTAATTCCATCCTAAATATCACGGACAAGTGTGCTAACCCCCTTGGATTTACCTCAGAGGAAGCTAATCGCATCATCAATTTGATTAAGGATAAGTCTAAAACATTTTCTCTAAACTCTAAACCTGAACATAATATTAAACAACTTGAATATCTAATTAGGCGAGAAATAAATCAGAAATTGCATGCCTATACATTAACCGAATATTACAAAGCAAAACGTATACCTAGAGGTCTTAGAATTTATCTTAAGCCCACCTTATGTCATGAGTCAAAGGAGTTTGTGAAGCGTTGGTATTGCATTCTGGACAAGTGCTCATTAGATCTAATATTATTGACTATCGAGGAACTCTCTAAATCCTTGGAACGTTTAGAAACTGATATTGCAAATTTAAAAAGAGAACTAGAGGCACAGTTAACAAACACTCATTGGACAAAGGTCTTAGAGGATACTAATACCCTGATTGATCGTTATACAGAGGAACTACACACGAAGAAAGTACAGAAGTTTAAAAGGGATACATTCGATTACAAAAACGACGTGGTCTACACCTGGCAGGAGGTCTATTTCCAACAACATCCACAATCCCGTAATAGACCTAACCAACCTAAACAGACTTCAACGTATGGTAGTTCCGATTCTGAAGAGGGTTCACGGGTAATAGTTACAACAGTGGAAAGTGTACCCCCAAACTTAGACTCTGATATACCCAATCCAGCCACAGTACAGGCGACAACAAGCACAGTTACAACTGCTTTTTTAGAGATAGGTACAGACCCCGATCCAAAACCAGACGGGGCAATAAAAAACACGGGCAAAGGACGCCCTCAGAAGAAACCTCGTCAATAGTTATGAACATCTCGTCCAAGCAACTTACTTCCTTCCAAACTCATACATTACAGAAAGGCCTATCATTTGTCCCTACTTATTGTGGTTCTAAGTTTGATACAGAGGTTGATCTGTTCAAATTTTTTCGAAAACTTAAATTAGAGATGTTTTTTGAGGAACAAGATCAAACCACCATCCCAGTGATGGGTACTGAAGACGATTATGAAGAGTTCCGTCCTCAAAGTACTTTTTGTCCACATGTGACCAATGCAGTTTTTGATACATTTAAAAAAGCTGTTTTAAGAGACACTGAAAAGATTAATTACCGTAAAAAAGGCAGGTTCCTTAATTTTTCCAAAAATCAATTTAAATGTATGCGGGAATTGTTCCAAGACTCCACTTTGACCATTAAACCGGCAGACAAGGGTGGAGGTTTAGTGATCATGGATACTTCTAAATATAATGCCGATATCCTACAGCAATTACAGACAGATAGTTACATTCTACTACCTTCGGATCCTACACCAACCATCCGAGATTTAATTGAGAAGACCTTACAAGAGGCTCTTGATAAGGGCTGGATCTCAGAGAACACGAAAGCCTTTTTAACCAATATACACCCGATCATCCCTGTACTATATACTTTACCAAAAGTGCATAAAGATATGGTAAATCCTCCTGGCAGGCCCATTGTTGCAGGTACGGATGGTATTCTGCAACCTTTAGGCCAATACATCGATTCCTTTCTCCAACCACTAGTACAGGCCACTAGTACCTATGTGAAAGATACTAGTGATTTCTTAAGGAAACTACAACAAGTTGTCTTACCATTAGACAATTGTATCATCTTTACGATGGACGTTCAAAGTCTCTATACCTCGATACCGCATACAGCTGGCCTAGAGGCTGTAGAATGGATAGTATTAAATCAGGAACCCAAAGGGGTGCATCCGGTATTTTTAATACAATTGCTATACCTTGTCTTGTTCAATAATTTTTTTCGGTTCCAGGACAATTTTTACCTTCAGGCAGTTGGTACTGCCATGGGGGCTCCTATGGCCCCAAGCTATGCAAACATCTTTATGTATAAGTTTGAAAGTGACCATCTATTGAGTAACGACCAATTAAAGAACCATCTTAGATTATGGATACGTTACATAGATGATGTTTTCGGCATTTGGTTAGGGGATGCCCAGAGCCTAAATTTATTCCATCAAGAGCTCAATGAAGTTAATCCTCATATTCAATTTACCATGATTCAAAGTTCCATCACAGTGAATTATTTAGATGTTAAAGTATCTATAATAGATGGTCAGTTTCAGACATCCATCTACTGTAAACCTACAGACAAGAACAACCTCTTATTGGCTACCAGCTTCCATCCACCGGGAACGATACAAGGTCTTCCTTATAGCCAGCTGATTCGAGCAAAACGTATCACGAGCAATCCTACGGAATATGTCCAGCAAGAACAGAAGATGCTCAATCAATTCAAAGAACGAGGCTACAAGTCAGCAACTTTGGACAAGGCAGTTTTACGAACAACCACGAAGTCCAGAGATGAACTTTTGCAACCTAAACCAGTTACTTCGACCAAGAAATTAGTTTATGTATCGACATACTGCACACAGTCAAGAGCAATTACTAGAGCGATCAAGCAAAATTGGCATCTTTTACAACTAGATAAGATGACCTCTAAATTGTTTCCAAGACCACCTGTCTTTGCATATAGGCGAAGTCAAAACTTACATAATATGGTTGTTAGGGCAGAAAAGCCAAGCAAGCAAGACAGACAGACTTTTCTGAAAACCCCAAAAAAGGGCACCTATCCATGTTTGACATGTGCATGTTGTAATAACATTATCAAGGGTCCACATGTACAACATCCCCATAGTGGGGAACAAATTAGATTACGTCAATTCACCACATGTCAGAGCTCATGCGTGATTTATCTCCTTAAATGCCCTTGTGGGCTAGCCTATGTGGGTCAGACCCAACGAGTTGCTAAAGTTCGCTGGCTCGAGCATAAATGTGATATTCGTAACCATGAAATGAAGTCTCCCATTGCGAGACATTTCTTGGAATCTAGACATGGTGTTCAGCAAGTTCGCTTCCAGATTTTAGAACAAATTGACTTACCAGCACGTGGGGGCAACTTAGAAAAAAGGTTATTACAACGAGAAGCCTTTTGGATTTCCAAATTACAGACAGTCAGCCCAATGGGCATGAATGAATATCAAGATCTCTCTTGCTTTCTGTAATTTTGTGATCTTCCTTGGATCCTTATTCCTTTAGTAATTTTGATGTTTTGTGTTCAGCTTTACACTGGTAGTCATCATATTCTTGGCACTCAAGAGTAATGCGTTCGTTATTTATAACATTGCGCAAATCTATGTGATATCAGGCTACAAAATATTGAAATCTCTGTACAGTGCGCGCATGAAATTGGAGATTACAATATACGCATCACTGCCAGTGTGATGGTCCCTTTGAGCAGTTAATTTTATCGTGACTGGTCACATTTATAGAACAGTTACATTCATTAAATTCAGGGTTTGGTTAGTCACATTTTAACCTAGGTCGAATGTATAGTCCGTTTGGTATTGGTTCTTCCCTTGGTGTTAATATGATAAATACAGTGAATTTTATTGTAATATCTTGGTGCTTGTGATATATGTCTAAGATTCTGGTTGTTGAATACATCAATTATTGTAAGATCGAGTAGTTAGTTCATTATGGACACCATCTCCATCAAGGTGCCCCTTTTTTCCTGTAGTCAGAGAATAATAATTTGATTTGACCAATATGATGAATATATTGCAATTCGTTATCTCATATGAGTAATTTGTCATATATTATAGTAACATCTTTTATATTGGTTATATCTTAATTTGAAGATTATAACATATTGGCCGATCTTATTGTGATGGCCTGTTAGCTCTGCTTATTTTGCCGTTGTTGGTTCTGCATACAATATACGTGATGTTTATTTTGATCGGACTGGACGGAAGTCAACTAACAGTTCATTTTTTTGTACCTCTTTCTTCTTATTACATTTTGAGTAATCTAGTGAAAGTTTGTATAATATTATTTCGCTCACAACACATGTACTATACTGTGGATGATCAATACATCTTTGAGCGTATAATCAATTGGTCATTTCAATATGGCCGCCATTCAATCGATGAGTTCTTCTGTGGAGCGGCGGATATCGTGGCTTTCACTTTGTGACTACGGCCATCGTGTCATTTACTCTTATGTACATCAAGTGTCTTTTGATCAAATTGGGTTGTAATATATTTCGTTCACAATCTGAGTTATTTATCAGTATTATTACTTGTTGAAGTCTTTTACATTTAAATATGGCCGCTAGCCGATCTATCTATGACTTTTTGCTGAGTTGCGGACACCGCGACATTCATTCCGTGAGTACGGTTAACGTGCCATTAGCTTTGACGTACATTAAGTTTTTGCAATATATTCCATGTGTATTCTATGATATTTGGCTTGTGTATTTTTGTTCTTTTTACTTTTTGTCATCTTTTGTTGCTTTGTCCGCGAATGACTCATTTTTATTTGTGAACATCCACATTATTATTTTTCCTGTCAACAAGTATATGCACTTGCGTTATTTATTTCTTATGCCCCTTTTCTGTGTAGACAGACTGCCGGACCCGGTGTTTAGTAATGGCCGCCAGCGTAGGTGCGCTCAGTTCAATCTTCTCAACACTAACATATGAGCGTTCATTAACATAATTAGGACGGGCTACGCACTTTCGGGCGCGTAGCGTTCTACCAATCAGATCAAGAGACTCCCTTTAAAAGATTTAGCTTTTTGCCGCGCGTTAGGCGTGATCGTCGGTCACGCTGTTCCTCACGGCTGTCATTTTCTATCTCTGATTCCGGCTTGTTTGGGGTAAGTGTCTGGGTATATGCGTGTTTTCACGCTTTCTATTTTAGCTGTTATTAGGTTTGTTGGTCTTTTACCATTGGACTTATTTGTTGACGCTATCTCTCATTATATTATTTTGTTCCTTTAGATTCTGGATCTAGTTTTCCGGTGTGTAAGGGCTGGACTGTCGTTCTATTTCTATCTAATCTTCTTTAACATCTTCAGGTACACAATTTTTGATTTTCTTATACTATGAGCAAATATATTTTGATAAGATTAGTCAATTTGTTTACTGGGCGATTACCTTTTTCGGTTGTTTTTCTTTTTCTCATAGATTTTGGATTGGCAACTTCTGGTGATTAGTTATAAGACAGTCATTAATTGAGATTATCTCCAGGTACTTTTTGATTTTTTTGAATTGATACCAGTTGTCAGTGTACTTTACTTACATTAAATATAGTATGTTTGTTTCTAGTTGTCTTCATTAGTTTTTCTTATTTTTTCTTTCCATTAGTATGATTGCTGAAATTCTGTGTCCTATATCAAGCAACATGCCTACCAGGACCTATAGAGAATATTAGGATCCTGGAGTTCTTAAATTTTATGAACACATGATATATGGATCTGTACATAGGTATTTTAAGTTTTTGTACCTTGTTTACAATTAATTATGGTCTCTTGGTAAAATTATTTGCTGAACTCTATTCCTTATTGATTTTTATTATCCAATAGTGATCTTTACCAAGTACAACTGGACCCATTTTCCAACTGGTGTCCCCTTTTGGGTGAATTAG
>JAWWEL010245159.1:0-10674 GCA_035582915.1 Necturus beyeri | reverse complement strand
CCTATCATGTCCCTGAAGACGTCGTTAATAAACGCCTGGAAGGCGGCAGGAGCATTACATAAGCCGAATGGCATTACTGTATATTCGTAATGCCCCAGACGACATAGGAAAGCCGTCTTCCACTCGTCTCCCGATCTGACCCTAACTAGATTGTACGCTCCCCTGAGGTCCAACTTGGTAAACCAATTAGCCCCTTGTAGGTTGTCGAGGAGATCAGGAATCAGGGGAAGAGGATAGCGGTCCTTGATGGTGATAGCATTAAGTTTCCTGTAGTCCACGCAAGGTCTCAATTCCTCGCAATCGCGTTTCGGTATAAAAAATATGGGTGCTCCTGCGGGCGAGGTCGAGGGACGAATAAACCCCTTCTTTAAATTGTCGGTGATGTACTGTTCCAAGATCAGATTCTCCTTAGCGGATAGTGAGTATATACGCCCATGCGGAACCTCTGCCCCAGGGATTAGGTTGATACGGCAGTCATACGACCTGTGGGGCGGTAGTCTGTCGGCTTCTGTTTGGTCGAACACTTGGCTAAGGTGATGGTATTGTTCCGGTATGGGAGATGTCACTACTGCTGTGGTCATAGACGTTGAGGTAGGGAGTAACTTTTCCGGAGGATTCATAACATAACAATGTTGGGCGCAATAATGTGAGGGAAACACCAAGGTGGACTGTTTCCATCCGATCAAGGGATCATGTTGCCTTAACCAGGGGGTTCCCAAGATCACGGTGAAATGGGGAGCAGCAATGGCGTCCAAGATGATGGTTTCACTGTGGTTCTGTGGTCCCTGTAGAAACAGGGATGGGGTCTGTTGAACTATAGGACCTGACGAAATGGCCGACCCATCTACTGTCTCGATTTCTTCCGGATGCTCTTTTGGGCATAAAGGTATGCCGGATGTGGTGGCGTATTGGAGGTCTATGAAGTTTCCCGTTGCGCCACTATCGATCAAGGCCCGTGTAACCCAGGTTGTGCCTTCTCGTGAACGGATCATAACGGGGATGTACAAATGGGGGGCGGATGTAAGTGATACCCTATGGCGCATGAGTGTGGAATCAGTAGTAGGGGAATGTGGTGTATGGCATCGGGAGGACTCCCCTGGGGCTCCCGAGCCTATTCTTTTCCCTGTCCCTCAGAAAAGGGTTTACGCCTCTTGACACATTCCCTGATGCTATGCCCATTGTCCCCACAGTAAAAACAGAGATTCCCTTTTTTACGTCTTTCCCTCTCTGTTTGTGATAGGGGGCCTCTAATACTCCCTACCTGCATAGGTTCTTCCGTAAGAGATGGTGTTTCATTATGTGATGGCATTACGGACTTCTTCCATTCCACCCTTCTTTTTTCTCCACGCCGTTCCCCCATCCTTTGGTCTATCTGAAGGCACAGAGTCACTAGTTGTTCATATGTGGCTGGAGGTGGAATGACCTGAGCAAGGGCGTCTTTCATAGAATCAGCCAGCCCTTTGTAAAACACAGTATGCTTTACATCGTCTGGCCAATTGATCTCAATTGCTAGGTGTTGGAATCGGGTAATGTATTGTTGCAGATCCCTGGACCCCTGGCGGAGGGAGACTAGTTCTTGTCTTAAGGATTGCGGGTGGTATCGTTTCTCAAACATGGCCTTAAATGCCCTTAAAAAATTGTCATGGTTATCCAGTATCGGGTCGTTTGTATCGATATATGGGGTAGCCCAGGTCAATGCGGGACCTTCCAAATTCATTAGGATGAAGGTGTTCCGGGTTCTACCTGTCTGATATAGTGTAGGGCGGTTTAGAAAATGCAACCGGCATTGAGTCAGAAAGGTGCGTAATGTCCCAGGATCCCCCGCGTACTTGGTAGGCATGGGGGGATTGGGAATATTGTTTGTTTGTGGAAGGGGAGCAGATGTTCCCGCTGGGGGAGCGTTGTTGACAGAAAACACGTTTCTAGACCCCGTCCCTTGTATTTGCGAAACCTGAGTGCGGAGGGCAGTTAATTCCTGCATAATGGAGGCGTTCTCTTGGCGGGACGCCGCCATTTCTGTTTTCAATGATTGAAAAGCGGTTGTGAGATCGGTTATGGCTTGGTCCATGTCGGTCAGGAGTGTGGGGGGAGGTCTTCGCAATCTCTTGGATGCGAGCTTTCCCGACACTGGTGACCGATCCGAGCTACGACGCTTCCCCGATGACTCCAGGGGTGACTTGAGGACACAACCCTAGGAGAAGACCGGGAGAGCGCCGGAGTCCGTAACCAGGAGCGCCCTCCTCGAATCCCAACTGGTGGAGATCTGCAGGGATGAGATAAACAAAACGGGTAAGCGGACAAGGGGTAACGATAGATAGGTAAGTATACTGTGGACTCAAACAGGGAGGAGAGACCAACCAACAATCAGACTGCTCACCTGCGAAGGAACGTCCTATGCGTTATACCTAGGACTCCAGCTGAAGAAAAGGATGTATATAGACGGTAGTCGAAGCACAGAAAACCTGGTACCGGTCTGTTGCGAAGACATCCTTGTTTGTCTCCGTCATGGTTATAAAGGAACTGACGTAAGTACTTCCGGGTCCCAGATGCCCGGTCTATGCATCAGCCATCTTGGTAGAGGTTTGTCCTGATTGGTTGATGCCGAAGCTTCTGCTTGTGAGTACATAGACGCCATCTTGGAAGGGTGAGCCTCAATGTATATCGGCGAATTCTCTGTAGACTTAAGAACGGGACAAGCAGAGGTACCAAGAGCAGATACTGAACATTGATTAGATCGCCTGCCCACCCGTGAGTCCACAGTCACCCCCCGCCTTGTATTGTTACGTGTATATCCCAACTTCCACTGGTCATAAACTCTCCACCCCAGAAGGGGTCGAGGACGCTTCGGTGTGTTAATGAGGCGTGTTTTGAGGGGATGAATGTTGTGTTGGGGGCCATGCTGTCTTGTATGACGGGAGGTACGAGGCGGTAGTGGGAGAGCAGGCCGGGAAGCAGGAGGGACCCCAACAGCACGCCCCCCCCCCAGGCTTAGCAGGGAAAGCACGATGGAAAGAATCCACCAAAGCCGGAGCATGGACATCCGAAGCCCGAACCCAAGAGCGATCCTCAGGGCCGTACCCCTTCCAACTGACCAGATACTGGATACCCCTACCACGGCGGCGGGAATCAAGGATCCCGTCCACCTCGAATTCATCCTCAGCAGACGAGGCAGAAACCGGGTCCGGCAGGGGCGAGGACGGGCGCTGGAAGTAAATCGGGGGAACCCAAGGCTTCAGGAGAGAAACGTGGAATACCGGGTGGATGCGCAACGAGGCCGGAAGGGTCAATTCCATCGCCACTGGATTAATCACCCTAGCCACCCGGAAAGGACCCACGTATTTAGGCTTGAACTTCCTGGACGCATGATGGATTCTTATGTTAGCCGAGGACAACCAGACTTTATCCCCCGGGGCGTAGGACGGAGCCGGGACGCGATGACGGTCTGCAGACCTTTTCATCGCAGCTTGGGCCTGCCGAAGATGAAGAGACAACATGGTGAGGCGTTTTTTGTAGGACATGATCTGGGTCCGAGCAACAGGTACCTGTATCCCCTGGGCCTGGAAGTGGAAGGGTCTAGGATGACGTCCATAGACCGCGAAGAAAGGAGTGGTCTTAATGGTGGAGTGCCAGGAGTTATTATATGCAAACTCCGCCATAGGGAGAACAGAAAACCAGGTGGATTCAGCAGATGAGCAATAACACCTCAGATACTGTTCTAGGGATCTATTCAAGCGCTCGGTCTGGCCATCCGATTGGGGATGATAGGAGGAGGTGAAGTGAAGTGAAGTCCCCATAGCCAGGTTTAGGGCTTTCCAGAATCGTGATAGAAACTGCGATCCCCTGTCAGACACTATCACTTTAGGAACCCCATGGAGCCTTAAGATGGAATGGACATAATATTTGGCGAGATCTTTGGCTGAAGGCACCCCAGGGAGGGCAACAAAATGGGCCATTTTGGACAAGTAGTCCACTACAACTAGAATGGCTGTATGCCCTTCTGAGCGAGGTAGATCTGTCACAAAGTCCATCGATATGTTCTCCCAGATCTGATCAGGGCATGGTAACGGTTGTAATAATCCCATGGGAGCATGGTGTCTAGGTTTGGCCCTACTGCAAACGGGACAGGTTCTCACGTAGTCTGTTACCTTTTCTTTCAGATTTTCCCACCAATAATCTCTGTTTAGGGCCTGTAGTGTTTTGGTCACCCCGGGATGACCTGATAGACAATGGTCATGGTATCTTTCTAGTAAGAGCCTCTGTTCTCGTTCCTGTGGTACCCACAATCTGCCTTTGTGAAAACCCAAGCCTTGGTTGGTAGTTCGGCCTTTTTGTCCCAAAAAGATCCTTAACTCTGAGGGAGTGTATGAGGTTTTTACTTGTCCTAAGAACTCATCGACTGGTCCTAGAGTCACTGCGATTATTTTTTCTGACGGTATTATCATATGGGGTTCCTCCTCTTGCTCCTCAGAGGTCCACATGCGGGACAATGCGTCGGCCTTGGTGTTTTCTGTAGCCGGATGGAATTTAATAACATAGTCAAACCTTTCGAAGAACAAAGCCCATCGATTATGTCTCTGGCTGATACACTTAGATGTGCGGAAGTAACCCAGGTTGCGATGGTCGGTGTAAATCTGAACTTGGTGGATCGCTCCTTCTAGGAAATGTCGCCATACCGTCAATGCTTCTTTAATCGCCAATAATTCTTTATCAAAGACGGTGTAGTTTCTTTCCGCCGAGGTTAATTTCCGTGAGTGGTATGCCACCGGATGGAGACGATTAGTATGTGCGTCTTTTTGTGAAAGAACGGCTCCAACAGCCAAATTCGAGGCATCTGTTTCTACCTGGAAAGGTAAAGACGGGTCTGGGTGCATCAATACTGGGGCGGTTGTATATAACGTCTTGAGTTCCTGAAAAGCCTGTTCCTGCGGTTCTTCCCATTTGAACTTAACTTCTTTCCTGAGGAGTTTGGTGATAGGAGCAGTCACTGAAGAATATTGTGGAATAAATCTTCTGTAGAAATTACAAAAGCCCAGAAATCGTTGGATGTCTTTTACCGTCTTGGGGCGTGGCCATTCCAAAACAGCTCTAATTTTTTCTGGATCCATCTCGACCTGATTTGGAGTTAGGACATAACCTAAGAAGGAGGTTTTCTGAGTGTGGAACGTACACTTAGATAGTTTTGCGTATAGTTTGTTGGTCAATAGTCTTTCAAGTACTTCCGCCACGTGCTGATGATGTTCTTTCAAGGTTTTGGAATACACCAGGAGATCGTCTAGGTATACCACCAAGAAACGGCCTATCATGTCCCTGAAGACGTCGTTAATAAACGCCTGGAAGGCGGCAGGAGCATTACATAAGCCGAATGGCATTACAGTATATTCGTAATGCCCCAGACGACATAGAAAAGCCGTCTTCCATTCGTCTCCCGGCCTGATCCTAACTAGATTGTATGCTCCCCTGAGGTCCAACTTGGTAAACCAATTAGCCCCTTGTAAGTTGTCGAGGAGATCAGAAATCAGGGGAAGAGGATATCGGTCCCTGATGGTAATGGCATTCAGTTTTCTATAGTCCACGCAAGGTCTTAATTCCTCGCAGTCGCGTTTCGGTATAAAGAATATGGGTGCTCCTGCGGGCGAGGTCGAGGGACGGATAAATCCTTTCTTCAAATTGTCAGAGACGTACTGTTCCAAAATCAGATTCTCCTTAGGAGATAATGAATATATACGTCCGTGTGGCACCTCGGCCCCCGGGATTAGGTTGATCCGACAATCATAAGCCCTGTGGGGTGGTAATTTGTCAGCTTCTGTTTGGTCGAACACTTGGCGAAGATGATGGTATGGTTCCGGTATAGGGGATGTCACGAGTGCTGTGGTCATAGGTGTTGAGGAGGACAACACCTTTTCCGGAGGATTCACCCCATAACAGTGTTGGGCGCAATACTGCGAGGGAAACACCAAGGTGGACTGTTTCCACCCGATCAAGGGATCATGTTGCCTTAACCAGGGGGTTCCTAAAATCACGGTAAAGTGTGGAGCAGCAATGGCGTCCAAGATGATGGTTTCATTGTGGTTCTGTGGTCCTTGTAGAAGCAGGGATGGGGTCTGTTGAACTATGGGACCAGATGATATGGCCGACCCGTCTACTGTCTCGATTTCTTCTGGATGCTCTTTTGGACATAGAGGTATGCCTGATGTAGTGGCATATTGGAGGTCGATGAAGTTTCCTGTTGCACCGCTATCAATCAAAGCCCTTGTGACCCAAGTGGTACCTTCTCTTGAACGAATCGTGACGGGGATGTAAAAATGGGGGGCGGATGTGAGTGAAACCCTATGGCGCATGAGTGTGGGACCAGTTGTAGGGGAATGTGGTATATGGCGTCGAGAGGACTCCCCTAGGGCTCCCGAGCCTATTCTTTTCCCTGTCCCTCAGAAAAGGGTTTACGCCTTTTAACACACTCCCTGATGCTATGCCCCTTGTCCCCACAGTAAAAACAAAGATTCCCTTTTCTACGTCTTTCCCTCTCTGTTGGTGATAGTGGGCCTCTAACACTCCCTACTTGCATAGGCTCTTCCGTAGGAGATGGTGCTTCAGAATGCAACGGGATTATAGGTTTCTTCCATTCTACCCTTCTTTTTTCTCCTCGCCGTTCCCCCATCCTTTGATCGATCTGAAGGCACAAAGACACTAATTGTTCATATGTGGCTGGAGGCGGAATGACCTGAGCAAGGGCGTCTTTCATGGAATCGGCCAGCCCTTTGTAAAACACTGTGTGCTTTACATCGTCTGGCCAATCAACCTCGATGGCGAGATGTTGGAAACGGGTAATATAATGTTGTAGATCCCTAGAGCCTTGGCGGAGAGAGACCAGTTCTTGTCTGAGGGATTGCGGGTGATATCGCTTCTCAAACATGGCTTTCAACGCCCGTAAAAATGCGTCATGGTTGTCCAGTATCGGGTCGTTGGTATCGATATATGGGGTAGCCCAGGTTAATGCAGGACCTTCCAAATTCATTAGGATAAAGGTGTTCCTGGTTTTACCTGTCTGATATAGTGTAGGGCGGTTGAGAAAATGTAACCGGCATTGAGTCAGAAAGGTGCGTAACGTCCCAGGATCCCCCGAGTATTTAGTAGGCATGGGCGGATTGGGGATGTTGTACATTTGTGGATTGGGAGCCGGTGTACCTGCTGGAGAGGCGTTATTGATAGAAAACACGTTTCTAGACCCTGTTCCTTGCAGTTGTGTAACCTGAGTGCGGAGGGTAGTTAATTCCTGCATAATGGAGGCGTTTTCTTGGCGGGAGGCCGCCATTTCTGTTTTCAATGACTGAAAAGCGGTTGTGAGATCGGTTATGGCTTGGTCCATGTCGGTCAGGAGTGTAGGGGGAGGTCTTCGCAATCTCTTGCATGCGAGCTTTCCCGACACTGGTGACCGATCCGGGCTACGACGCTTCCCCGATGGCTCCAGGGGTGAACTGGGGACACAACCCTCGGAGAGGACCGGGGGAGCGCCGGAGTCCGTAACCAGGAGCGCCCTCTTCGAGTCCCAACGGGTGGAGATCTGCAGGGATGAGAGAAACAAAAGTGGGTAAGAGGACAAAGAATAACAAAAAGGGGGGAAGATATACTGTGGACTCAAACCGGGAGGAAAGACTGACCAACAATCAGCATGCTCACCTGCGGAGGAACGTCCTATGCATGATACCTCGGACTCCAGCTGAAGCAAAGATGGATTAGAAGTGATGATCGAAGCACAGAGAACCTGGTACCGGTCTGTTGCGAAGACATCCTTGTTTGTCTTCGTCCCGGTTAAAAAGGAACTGAAGGAAGCACTTCCGGGTCCCAGATGCCCGGTCTATGCATCAGCCATCTTGGTAGAAGTTGGTCTTGATTGGTTGATGCCGAGGCTTCTGTTTGCGAATGCGTAGGCGCCATCTTGGAAGGGTTATTTTCAATGGGCGAAGTCTCTATAGATTCAGAAACGGGAAAAGCAGAGATACCGAGAGCAGATGTTGAGCATTGACCGGGTCGTCTGCCCACCCGTGAGTCCACAGCTATCCCTTGCCCTGCATTGTATCGAGTATGCCCCAACTTCCACCGGTCATACAGTCTCCACCCCAGAAGGGGTCGAAGACACTTTGGCGTGTTAGTGAGGCGTGTATGGAGGGGATGAATGTTGTGTTGGGGGCCATGCCGTCTAACATGATGGGAGGTACGAGGCAGTAGTGGGAGAGCGGGCCGGGACGTAGGAGGGACCCCAACAGCACGCCCCCCCCCAGGGCCCCCCCCAGGTTTGGTAGGGAAAGCACGATGGAACGAATCCACCAAAACCGGGGCATGGACATCAGACGCCCGAACCCAGGAACGGTCCTCTGGGCCGTACCCCTTCCAACTGACCAGATACTGGATACCCCTACCACGGCGGCGGGAATCAAGGATCCCATCCACCTCGAATTCATCCTCAGCAGACGAGGCCGACACCGGGTCCGGCAAGGGCGAGGACGGGCGATGGAAGTAAACCGGGGGAACCCAAGGCTTCAGGAGGGACACGTGGAAAACCGGGTGGATGCGCAGCGAGGCCGGAAGGGAGAGTTCCACTGCCACAGGATTGATTACTCTAGACACCCGGAAAGGACCCACGTATTTAGGCTTGAACTTCTTGGACATATGATGGAGTCTAATGTTAACTGAGGACAGCCAGACTTTATCCCCCGGGGCGTAGGACGGAGCCGGGACACGATGACGGTCAGCAGACCTTTTCATTGCCGCTTGGGCCTGCCGGAGATGGAGAGACAACATGGCGAGGCGTTTTTTGTAGGACACGATCTGGGTTCGAGCAACAGGTACCTGTATCCCCTGGGCCTGAAAACTGAAAGGTCGAGGATGACGTCCGTAAACCGCAAAAAAAGGAGAGGTCTTGATGGCGGAGTGCCAAGAGTTGTTATATGCAAACTCCGCCATCGGGAGAACAGAAGACCAGGTGGATTCAGTAGCCGAACAATAACATCTCAGATACTGTTCTAGGGATCTGTTCAACCGCTCGGTTTGGCCATCCGACTGTGGATGATATGAAGAGGTAAAATGCAGAGAAGTCCCCATAGCTTGGTTTAGGGCCTTCCAGAATCGAGACAGAAACTGTGATCCCCTGTCAGACACTATCACTTTAGGAACCCCATGGAGCCTTAAAATGGAATGGATGTAACATTTAGCGAGGTCTTTGGCCGAAGGTACTCCAGGGAGGGCAACAAAATGGGCCATCTTAGACAAATAATCCACTACAACCAGAATGGCTGTATGTCCTTCTGAGCAAGGTAAATCTGTCACAAAGTCCATTGATATGTTTTCCCAGATCTGATCAGGGCATGGTAAGGGTTGTAACAATCCCATTGGAGCATGGTGCCTGGGTTTGGCCCTACTGCAAACGGGACAGGTTCTCACGTAGTCGGTTACCTTTTCTCTCAGGTTTTCCCACCAGTAATCTCTGATTAAGGCCTGTAAAGTTTTAGTTACCCCGGGATGACCTGATAGACAATGATCGTGATATCTTTCTAACAAGAGCCTCTGTTCTCGTTCCTGGGGTACCCATAACCTTCCCTTGTGGAAACCCAAACCTTGGTTGGTGGTTCGCCCCTTTTGTCTCAAAAAAGACTGTAACTCTAAGGGGGTGTATGAGGTCTTTACTTGGTCTAAAAACCCATCGACTGGTCCCAAAGTTACTGCGATTAATTTTTCTGACGGTATTATCATATGGGGCTCTTCTTCTTGGTCCTCAGGAGTCCACATGCGGGACAACGCGTCGGCCTTGGTGTTTTCTGTGGCCGGATGAAACTTGATAACATAGTCGAACCGTTCAAAGAACAAAGCCCATCGATTGTGCCTTTGGCTGATACACTTGGATGTGCGGAAGTAACCCAGGTTGCGATGGTCGGTATATATCTGCACTTGGTGGATCGCTCCTTCTAAAAAATGTCGCCATACCGTCAACGCTTCTTTAATCGCCAATAATTCTTTATCAAAGATGGTGTAGTTTCTTTCCGCTGGGGTTAATTTTCGCGAGTGGTATGCCACTGGATGGAGGCGATTGGTATGTGCGTCTTTTTGTGAAAGAACTGCCCCGATAGCCAAATTCGAGGCATCTGCTTCCACCTGGAAAGGTAAGGACGGGTCTGGGTGCATCAACACTGGGGCGGTTGTATACAACGTCTTAAGTTCCTGAAAAGCCTGTTCCTGTTGTTCTTCCCAGTTGAACTTAACCTCTTTCCTGAGGAGTTTGGTGATAGGAGCAGTTACTGAGGAATAATGTGGGATGAATCTTCTGTAGAAATTACAAAAGCCCAAAAATCGCTGGATGTCTTTGATCGTCTTGGGGCGTGGCCATTCCAAAACAGCTCTGACTTTCTCCGGATCCATTTCGACCCGATTAGGAGTTAGGACATAACCTAAGAAGGAAGTTTTCTGAGTGTGGAACGTGCACTTAGAAAGTTTCGCGTACAGTTTGTTTGCCAATAATCTCTCAAGTACTGCCGCCACGTGCAGATGATGTTCTTTCAGGGTGTTGGAATACACCAAAATATCATCTAGGTAAACCACCAGGAAACGGCCTATCATGTCCCTGAAGACGTCGTTAATAAACGCCTGGAAGGCGGCAGGAGCATTACATAAGCCGAATGGCATTAC
>JAWWEL010244049.1:0-10748 GCA_035582915.1 Necturus beyeri | reverse complement strand
AAGGAAGGAGCGGCAGGCCCAGGGCCGACTGGGTGCCTCTCACCACAAAGTACAACACAACATTGCCGGCACAACTACCTACCAGAAAATAACTGTACTATTCCTTCCTATGATCCTACTCAAGAATCTAGGGGTGACCAGTCTTTGAGTAGCTAACCTACTCCTTCCTATAACCTTACTTAAAAAGATTTAGGGGTTGCCAATAATGAATAGTCAGTTTACTTATGCCTGTGACTTTTACTTACTGAAAAGTCCAGGGTTTGCCAATGTCAGTGGCTTGTCCACTCTTTCTGTGACTACTTGAAGAGTCCAGAGCTTGCCAATACCTGAGCAGCTAGTCTGCTCCTTCCTATGACCTACTTAAAGGTCTAGGGGTGGCCAAAATCAAAACAACAAGAAGACAATAACTATATCAATACTGTTTCCTCCGGTCCTTTTATCAAACACTTAAAACAATTAGGCCTCATATAACCACAAGAAACAACACACATGAAATTCACTACATATAAGAATAAATCCTGACTTTTCTGATCAATCCCCTCCTCTGCCTCCTTACCTCAATTAGGACTTCGAGTCCTCACCATCCAGCTCCCCACAGAAGTCCGGGTGCATTCACAGTGGTCCCCCCTCCTCTCCAATGATCGGACAGACTTTAGTCCAAGTACGGTGTCTGCCACCTTCTAGCTTCTGCGCAGTGAAGACCGTTCAGCAGAGGGGAGAGGCTTCCCGCAGCACCTTCGATGGAGGCCAGATGGGGAGGAGCTGAAGTCCCCGTACGGGCCACCAATGTTTTCGAAGCCAAAATAAACCTTAAAAAAATGGAAGAGCCTCGTGATCAGAACAATCAGGATTTATTTACATAATACGATTAATCGGGAGAGGAGCAAGCCAGTCGTGCAAGGCTGGCAAGCTAATCTCAAAGTGAATAGGCATGCAAGCCTTTTTAACATGACAGAAATCCCTATACACAAAGTCTACACGTACGCTCATTGGACAGGTCATCTCCCTTCCTATACAGACTAACTAAAAACTGCTACGTCAGATTCATGCTTAAAGAAGATTGGATATTGTACCAATTTTAGGACATCCCCTCAATTTTAGTGTCATATTTTAATAATACTTCATGTCAGGATTGGCTCTCTGAGCTTCACCATTAACTAGAATCCACACCCCTCAACAGGCTTTCCTCATTATTGACTCAGGTGATCCCAGACCCTATTTCTGGTCAACACCTGTGTGGACTCAGAGAAAACAAAGTACAATGAGGATCCTTGAACATGCTTTGCTCAGACTGACTTCAGTCCACATTACATTCAAGGCAACACAATAGTGTGTCGACACAGACTGTTTTACCTTACAGATTATTAACTAGCTAGGGCTTCGAGCAAGGCCAGGTTGTATTCCACCATAGACTAGTTCTGTATTGAGCTGAGAAATATCTTCACGTCAGCAGGGAACATGGCGTCGGTATGGTCTAATCAAAATACAATATCACATCCTTCTAATCTATGTATTCATCATAGAAACTAAGATGAATTCAATGCATCTGTGCAACAAATCATAAACGTATTCAGCCAGTGTCTCATAAGGAAAGCTGTGCACGTCATTTCAAGACTGCATTACATTGTCATCATCCTAATGTTATTATGTAGCCACTAACATGTGCCTGCTTTGGTAACATAAACACACTTTAAAACAGAATTTGTTTGTGTCCATATTGGTATTACACATTCAGATCTACTAAACGAAAGTATGGAACAGAATAGGTTTACTACAACCTAAAACACAACATTTCCTTCAGGATGTAAGTGGCTTTCCACAAACGAAATATCAAGAAACACAATACACCAAAACCTAGCTTGAATGGAAACTCACACGAATGTTCAATGCTACATTTATAACTAAAGAAACATTATTTCAGCTACATAATGCACACAGTGTAACTAGACTGTACCTTGTAAACAGTGTGTATAAAAAGCCCTTCACCCATGTACATTGACACATATATTTGGCCATTTATATGTATAAATCTTCCACAGCTGTTTAGCCTAACAGTGCACAGAAATAAATGCTTTCATAAAGGATAAAATAAAGAGATGTGCATGTCACATTATTTCTTATAATCATAAAAGATAGGAGGGTCCCAAGTTTAATTTATTCACACCATTCGAGGTCCTATACCTAAAAAAATTCACTTCTGTACATTCCTCTCTTTTTCTCTTGATTGATTTTAATCAATCACTCACTAGTTGGAGACACCTGGAATATATATCTACAAGACCTAGTCTGCAAGGGGACAGAGTTACTAAAATCATCAAAGTCACTAGGAAGGATATTATCTCCCATGGGCTGTACAACAGGAAATATGGCCAAAGGAGGGCTAGAAAAGCATTTTTTGACACATCCAAAAATTAACTGATATATGCACATGATTACCAGGAGCAAGATAATTATGGGGAGCAAGGCTTTGAATATGTTGTCATCCAGGAAGGGATCCAATTAAAAAATGAGTCAAACCAGATGTCTGGCTGGATCCCACCTTCTTTTTTCATGTTTTCACGAGGCTCATGAATCTGTGTGATCACGTGAGACTGCCATTGTCTGCATCGGTTTCAAACCTTGCTCTGTGTTAGTAGCCAACTGTATCCGCTCCCATCTGGTAATCTGGAGCCATTTTGCATTTGTAGCGGCTTGAATTGGAGCAAGGAGAGAAGAGAAAAAAGATTCTGCCTTGCTGAACAGCCGGTACTCCTCGGGAATTGCATTCAACATCTCAATGGACTCTGCCGACAAATAGTTGCTCTTTCGGCGCAAACGTTGCAAAGGTACTCCTCTAGCCACTCTATGATGCAACAATGAGAGCGGCTTCAACAAGGGATGATCCTTTTTTTTTTTTTTTTTTAAGCTCTTTTTATTATAACTTAGAGAAACCCATACAGTACAATAGGATCATCATTCGTCATCGTGGTGACCAGAAATAAACAGAAGAAGTCCAACATAAATCAAAGAGCATAAGAGGCCTGACCACAACGTACTATGACACATCAGAAACAGAATGGACACTCTGGAGGGGGTCACAACAGCCCCGCCAACGCTCCAAGGCAGGGGAATTAGGCAATGAGGATACAACGGCCAATATTTCAAATACAGTACTATAGCTTCACTCTGTCGATGAGTCAGAGTCTTCTAGCAGTTGAGTTTCCTTCCACACATAATTTTTGAGATCTATCCAAATATCCTTTGGGCGTTGACCAGGTCGGAGCTGCCCACAATATTCTTCTTCAAGTTGTTGGGAGGACAGCAACATATCATACCATTCTCGAAATGTTGGTGGACCTTTGGCTTTCCATTTAAGGAGAATGCTTCTTTTTGCCAACAGGAGGCACAACCCAATAAACCTTCTCTTGGCCACGTCTCTCACATCCAGCACACCTAAGAGGCATACCACAGGAGCCGGGGCAAGCCCGATCCCAGTTATCTCATGTACCCTAGACAGTATACCATCCCAGAACGGCCGTAGGCAGTCACATTCCCAAAACATATGTAGAGTACCCGCTTCTTCTTGATCGCATCTCGGGCATGTCCCTCCACCGCCCCCCGTGAACCTTACAATGTGAAGTGGTGTATAGTGTACCTGGTGGAGGATTTTTAACTGGATTACTCTAAGCCTCAAACTAAGAGCTGATTCCATCACATGTGCGCATGCCCTGCCCCATTCCTCGTCTGTCAGTTCAGTCTGGAGCGTTCGATTCCATCGCCTCCTTGCCGGCAGATCATTCTCCACCCTCAAGGTGAGGGCCAATGAGTATAGTTTAGAGATCGTTCCGCGACCACCTCCCGCTTCCAGTATATATTCCAGCATTGTGGATCTAGCTGGCTCTTGCGGAAATTCCCGGAGCCATTTCTGGAAGGCGGATCGCATTCTGTAATATTCCAACATTTGAGTCGGGTGGCGGCCCATCTTATCTATAAAATCTTCCCTTGAGACAAATTTCGCATCCGGAAATAGGTCACCTATAGTCTCCACACCCTTCGTCAACCACGTTTGTTTAAGGGTCGGATCCATAGTCGGGGGGAGATCAGGATTGTCCCACAGGGACATTCCAGGCGCATAGGCACGAGCCATCCCACCCCTCCGCGCCAGCCTCTCCCATGCCCTGACCGTTGCCTTAACTGGATCGAATTGACATCGCTCTTTATAGCCGCTGGCAAGAAGGATAGAATGTAGAGAACGTGGTTTCGCAGCCTGCCTCTCTATAGCCACATGCGGGGCGTGGTCCCACCCACCGAACCAATATTTAGCAAAATGCGCCTGAGCCACTAGATAATATAACTCAAAATCCGGCGCCTGGAGGCCACCCCGATCTCCCGGCAGCGTCAACACGGACCACTTAATCCTAGCAGTTTTATTAGCCCATGCGAAAGACAATATCATCCCCCTTAGCATCTTAAAGAAGTGAACAGTCAGGTAAATGGGGATATTAATAAAATAGTAGAGGAGTTTGGGAAGCACTATCATTTTGATGAGCGATATCCGTCCCGCCAATGAAAGAGGTAACCTCTGCCACCTTTTCAAAGTGTCTGACAGAGACGTGCAGTAAACACCCAAATTCCGCCGAAATAGTTCAGTGCGGTCCTTTATTACTCTTATACCAAGATATTTAACCTCCTCTGGGGACCACTTCAGGTCTCTGGATTGCCGAGGCTCAGGCGTATTAGCCGTCAAAGGAAAGAGCTCAGACTTGTCTCTGTTAATTCTGAGCCCAGAGTGCCTGCCAAACAACTCCACTTCCAACAATAAGGGTTCCAGGTTAAGGTCCAATTCCTTAACATATAACAGGACGTCATCTGCATATAATGAGATAATTTCTTTTCTCCCGCCCAGTCCCAGTCCCCTGTGGATATGTCGCGTTCTCACATATGCCGCCAACGGCTCGATCGTAAGGGCAAATAGGAGAGGTGACAGCGGACAGCCCTGCCGAGTGCCCCGGCCAAGCCTAATTGGTGGCGATATTCTTCCCCCAATCTTCAATAATACCGTGGGACTCGAATAAACCACGCGGAGATAGGTTCTGAATTCAGGCCCCACATTCATCGATCGCAGGGCACAGAACATAAATTGCCATGAGACGGTGTCGAAGGCTTTCTCGAAGTCCAGCAACACTGCAGCAGCTGATATGTCCGGGTTGATTTGCGCCATCACTCCAAACAACCTACGGAGATTTAATGCGGTAGAGCGGCCCGGCACGAATCCCGATTGGTCCGGATGAACCAACCAGTTTACCACTAACAACAGCCTATTCGCCAACACCTTCGTGAAAATCTTATAGTCTACATTCAAAAGAGAAAGGGGGCGATATGAGCCAGGTTTCCTGGGGCATCTGTCCGGCTTCAGCAACAGAGTGAGGAAGGCTTCGCGCAGCGTCGGCGGCAGCGCCCCCGTCGCCACCGATTCCTCCCACACCCCAAGGAGCACCGGGGCAAGGGCACCAGCGTATTCCTTGTAGACTTCTATCGAAATACCATCCGGCCCAGGGGCTTTACTCGAGGGTAGCTCAGAGATTGCTCTAAGTATTTCTTCTATCTCCACCGGTGCCTCCAACAATAATACGTCCTCTTCAGACAGCTTCCTTAACAAACAATCGGCCAGGTATTCTCCGATTGCAGATTCAGACAGCTCGTCCCTGTTTGCATATAGTCCAGCATAATATTGCTGAAAAAATCCCTGTATCTCGCGGTCAGTAGTGAGTACCTGACCGTCTTCGGCCTCAATGACATGAATCGCCGTGGGCGCCTTCTCTCTGCCAACCAGCCAGGCCAGCGTCCTGCCTGGCCGCTCCCCCTCACCATAACGTCGCGCCCGTACCGGGCGGTCAAAATAACATATCTCCCTATCTGCAAGAGCACAAAAGTCCTCATGTAACTTCAAGAACCGGGCCTGCACATCTGGCGGCCTGTCCGCCGGGTATAATACCTCCAGTCTCCGAAGAGCCTCTTCAACTCCAGCCATCTCTGCCCTGATGTGTCTCAACAGTCCTGTCTCTCGCCCCATACAACATCCCCTAAAGAATACCTTAAAGGCCTCCCAAACCGTACTGATTCTACTAACAGAGCCAACATTAACCTTGAAAAATTCCGTTATTTCCGTTAAAAGGTACTCTCTAAAGCTCGAGTCCTTCAACGACATGGGTTTAAAGCGCCACCCCGGCTTCGGGACGTCCCGCTCCGGAGCGGTCATCGCAAGGATCACTGGGGAATGATCGGAAAGACCCCTAGCCAGGATATTAGCATCCAAGACCACCCTACATAATGGCTCGGTGACAAGGATATAGTCAATTCTTGACGACATTTTGTGTACTGCAGAGTAGAATGTAAAATCTCTATTGGAAGGGTGGAGTTCTCTCCAAACGTCATGAAGACCATAGAAGGACATAATGGAACCAATCTCCTGTGCTGCTAGAGTGTGTGCCCTGGGGGTCGTGCCAGTCCTATCCAGATGTAGATCCAGTATTGTGTTAAAGTCACCTCCCCATATTATATCAGCCCCATCCAAGTTACGCACCATGGTCGCTATCCCTGCAAAAAATTCGGGGTCATCCGTATTGGGGCCATATGTGTTAACCAGAGTGTATTTCCTGCCATGCAGCGATCCCTTGACTAGTATATAACGGCCCTCCGGATCCGAGACGACCTCTGCCGTCCGGAATCCTAGCTGCCTATGGATATAAAGAAGAACCCCCCTGGAGCCAGTTGTGTGGTGCGCTGCATAACGCTGATCTCCCCAATTTTTCAAGAATACCTTGTGTTCATCGCGCACCATGTGCGTTTCTTGCAGCATCAATATAGAGGGTTTATGCTGATTAATAAATGCAGCGACACGTTTACATTTCACAAAATTACGGAGGCCCCGGACATTCCACGTCATTACTTTCAGATCGTCACTGCCAGTTGCCATCAGAGAGAAATAAACAATGTTTCACGTTTCCAAGCTTCCGGCTAGAAATTACAAATATCACCACTGTTTCACTAAGTAACTGCAGGTTTCTCATTTTCTCCCACAACTCACCCACCCCCCACCCCCCACCCACACCCATTTCCCCAACTTCGGGCGTAATTCCCATTATCCCAACCAAACAAATTGCGATACACGCTGGGGCATGACAAACACAGGGCATTTCAGCCTCACCAAATTGGGAGACTTCACTTATCCGAACCCAACAATCTACCCCAGGGCCCGTACCAATATTTGTTTCACATCCTGTAACTGTTACATGTACATCTCGAACAGCCCATCTCTAAAAAATAGAAGGGCAAGGAATAACCCCCCAACAATGCAAACCGACGGGCTCCTCAGCTCCCACCACTAAACAGCTCTACCCCCCTCCGGAATCAGGGTGGGGGGCCCCAAGGGTCTCCCACCAACCAGCAGTCAATCCAGCATAAACAGCCATCCCCCCAGAGGTCCCAGGGAGCCCCCCAACAACGTCATCCCATCAACAATCTCAGGGGGGCCCTGATTGTGACCCTAAAGGGTCAGCCACCTCGGGAATCTTATCAAGAAAAGCATTGGCCTCTTCTGGGGTCACAAAAAAGTGGGAGACATTCTCGTGGATGACTTTCAACTTTGCAGGGAATAACATGGCATATTTGACATTTCTGGCACGCAGCCTTCTTTTAACTTCCCAAAAGGTCTTGCGTCTCTGTTGGACCGCAGGGGAAAAGTCAGGGAATATGAAGACCCGGTCCCCCTGATATTGCAGCGCACCCAGCTCACGAGACTTTCGCAACACCAGCTCTTTGTCTCTGTAGTTCAGCAGTCTTGCAATGATAGGGCGTGCTGGCTGCCCAGGCTTCGGCCTTTGAGCAAGGGAGCGGTGCGCTCGAACCACCAGGAAATGGGAGGAAAAGTCTGGGTCATTCAGTATATTCTTCAATAAGTCTTCAACAAAGGTTTCCATATTGCTCATCTGTTGGGATTCGGCCACCCCCACTATTCTAATGTTGTTTCTCCTGGACCTGGATTCTAGGTCTTCATTTTTGGATTTAACCTCTTGCACTGTCTTCGTAAGAGCGATGACCGAGGAGCGGAGGGCCTGTATCTCATCCTCCGCCCCGCCAACTCTAGTTTCGACCTCTGTTATTCTGGCACTTTCCTTGTCCAGTCTCAAGCTAAGGGTGTCAACCTTATAGTTCAAACTATCCAGTTTAGTGTTGACATTCGTGAATCCGGTCCTCATTTCCTTGAAAAGTGCCTTCATGTCCATTTCCGGGGCCGGCGGAGGATCGTCAAGCGTCGGGAAATCAGCACGTGCCTCAGCCATCTGGGCGGGGGGGGTCACAGCTTGGCGTGTATAAGAGTCGAGCAACGTCTGCCTCTTGTGCCCCTTCTTGGGCATCTTCAGTGCGCCATTGGGTGCAGATCCGCTCTTCGTGCAGACTGCAGGTATAGCAGAGTAATGTAGGGTCTAGCCACCATGCAAAGGGGGAGGATCTGGCCAATTCCTATAATGAACAGCCACTATGTCATGCACGGCGTCTTCAAATCAGACCCTAAGAGGCACAGTCCTCTCCAAGCACAATAGTGTTTCAGGGCCCGGAGGCGTAACGATACAGCGAGGTGTTCAAGCCAGTTTCTCCATATACATAGATATATTGTCCCAGCTTCAGGAATCAATGCGGACCCAGGGGAACAAGGGCGGTCCCGCACGACACGACCAGGGCGTGACCTCGTGGCAAGTAACAGAGCCCGAGGGCTCCAATGCAGGTTTGCGCAATAGAGAGCAGCACGTGCCCAGAAAGGGAGCGGTCAGCCGTTGGCCTCGGCGAGTGGGGGGCGCTCACAGTACGTTCATCTCCTCAAGCACCAAGGCGGCACAAAAGCAGACAGGAAGAAGGGGTCTCAGCAGGATCCACCGTGACATTAGACATGCAATAGCTCGCACTCAGCCCCCACACGATACACCTCTCGGTTAGAGTGCGCCGCTAACAGTCACCCATTGTCAGTTGCCAGGGTTACCAATACCAAATGAGGTCTAAATGGGCACCGCCCCGCCAGCCCAAACCGCACAGTTCAGTGTCTTACCCTTTACACTTGCACAGCTTCGACAATGTGGGCAGTCCGACGGTGTCTCGCCCAAATATATTGCAGCGTTCAATGAGGATCGAATGCAGCCTCCCCGGGCGCAGTCACCGCTATCCAGCGGCGGGTGTCACGGGCACCACACCCCACCGAGGGGGACCGCAGCCCCGGAGACGTCACGCCGAATGACCCACCGTGGAGAGGGGGGCCGGGGGAGGAGGGAGGGGGGGAACCCCTCAGAATCAGAAAGCTCCCAACGTTAATCTTCAGTAAACTCCCGCTCCCACTGGCTACAGCGCCCTAGTGATCTCCAGCAGGTCCAGTACAGATCGACAGGGATACCGGTAAAGGGCACAGTTCATACAGCGCAGTCTCGGCGGTCTGGGGTATGGCGGTATGCCTTCACGTCGTGTTTCAGTACTCCAGCTTCGTAGGTTAAACAGGATGGCGGCACGTCAGTTCAGTCCCCACAATCCGCTTCAAGGCGTCCCCGTCACAGCAGATGAATAAAGGAAATGTCCCAACACTTCCAGCAGGGAGGCATATAGCAGTCGTGCACCATCCCCGGGCGCGATCACCGCCGAACGGCGGCGGGCGTCGCAGGACACCACACCCCACACGCGGGGGATCGCTCGGTTACACAGCCCAGGTGTACCACTATCAATGCCAGATCTGCACGTTAAATCGATACAGCGCCTCCAGATATCAGCAGCGTTCCGTGCAAGGGGCCCCGGCCACGGGGGTCAGCCGCGACATGCGCCGGTCTCCAATCAGCAGGACAGTCTTTCCAAATGTATCGGCTCCCCGGCCCCGATCACAATAGCGGCCAGAGAAAACACATACAGGGCCCAGGCTCCATGTCTATTTCCAGGCCGGCCATCACCAGTCCGCCGTGGCCCCGCCGCTCTCCGGGCCCGGACCGCGTCACCAACCCATGCCCAGGCCTCAACAGTCACAAACACTCCACGGCCATCAGTGAGGATTACCTTGCCAGGAGTCACACGTCCGAGCAGAGATCCTAGCAGTCCGCGCTCCGTAAATACGCAACGGGCGCCATCTTGAACACAGACTCGAGCCGGGGGGCCCCGTAGAATCACTCAAATATCTCCTCAGGGGGCCGCCATCCAGTCCAGATGGCGGCAGCAACGGGTGCAGGGTCGCCTAAGGAGGCCGTCGGTCAATTCAGGGTGCAAAACAGGCACGCGAAACAGGATATTTAGGCAGGATATTTCGGGCTGGGGCAGGAGCTCAAAGAGTTCACATCTCTCCGGTCGCCCTGCAGGCCACGCCCCCCGATACAGGGGTTATGTTTAACCAACTATGGGTCCCATGGATCAGCGAGAAATGAGGGGGAGCTATAACATTGAAGGTAATAGATTCAATGTGACAGGACTCACAGATCAGCTGGTGGGACTGTGTGTGTGTAGTGATAGGTCCAGAGATCAGGGGAAAACACTTGAATGGATCTGTTTGATTTTAGCATGTACAGGTATCTGTGCGGGCTCTGCATATCCCTGGTCTATAAAATTCCCTGCAATCCACCAAAGCACGGGCAAACCACACCCTACCCTCTGCGCTACATAAGGTGGCGTGTAAATAGAAATGAGGTGCTGTGGGAGTGTCATGTACAGGCTGAATGGAACGTAGAAGGGGAAAGGGTGCTTGGCTC
>JAWWEL010242939.1:0-10833 GCA_035582915.1 Necturus beyeri | reverse complement strand
GGATGTTTGCGATGAAAGTAGCGGAGAAGACGAGGAGCATGGATATCAGAGGCAGAAACCCAGGTCCTATCTTCAGGACCATACCCTTTCCAGTCTAAGAAGTATTCAAGTCGGGTGTTACGAATCCTGGAATCCAGGACTCGCGATATTTCATATTCACTGTTGTCCTGAGGTTGTACCACGTCAGGGACAGCAGTTCCATGAGCAGGAGATGCAGGTTTAATCAATGATGTATGAAAGACTGGGTGCAACTTCCAGGTAGTGGGTAATTTTAGGCGTGCAGCGGAGTGGCCTATCAGTTTGTCAATTGTATAAGGACCAACGTATCTGGGTTTTAATTTAGAATGTGTACCACGTAAATGTATGTTCTTCGTGGACAGCCAGACTTTGTCGCCTATTTGGTAACTGGGAGCTGGTCTACGTCTCTTGTCGGCATGTGTCTTGTACGTCTCTTTTGCCTGTATGAGTCTCTTGTATGTCAGTTTATGGCCAGCCCGGATGTGAGCAACAAAGGATGTAGCAGACGGGTTGTGGGATGACCTGGTTGGCATGGTGATGGGTAAATAGCGTGGATGGATTCCAGAAGTGCAAAAGAAAGGTGTCATACCAGTGGATACGTGTGAGAGATTGTTGTGAGTAAACTCTGCAAGAGGCAAGAGACAAGACCAATTAGAGCCAGCTGAGGAAGCATAACATCGTAGATATTGCTCAAGGATTTGATTAACCCTTTCTGTTTGTCCGTCTGTCTCCGGATGGAATGCAGTGGACAAACAGAGTCGGATTTGTAAGGCCTTCATTAGATGCTTCCAAAACTTGGACGTGAATTGACTTCCACGGTCAGATATGATTCGTGAGGGTAAACTGTGGAGTCGAAACACGTGTAGGATAAACAAATCTGCCAGACTGGCAGCCGTAGGAAGACCTGGCAGAGGCACAAAGTGGGCATATTTAGAAAACGTGTCCACTACCACCCATATAGCAGTATTGCCATGTGATGGAGGTAAGCCGGTGATAAAGTCCATTGATATGGATTTCCAGGGTTGATGGAATGTTTCAGTTGGTTGAAGTAGCCCCGCAGGTCGTTGATGTGATGATTTAGCACGAGCACATACTACACAGTCTTTGACGTAACGGTTCACATCAGCAGAAAGTGAGGGCCACCAGAACCATCTAGAGATAAGTTCCAAAGTCTTTGTTGTGCCTGGATGACCAGATAGGTTATGGTCGTGACACCACACGAGGAGGGTTTGTCTGTCTTGATCTTCGGGAATGTACATCCTTTGATCATGGTAAAGCACTCCGTCTTGATCCAAACGTAACTGAGGATATCTAGTTTGTAGGGTGGTGGCTTCACTAGCTGTCACCTTTGTACGGATCTGGTTGTTACGCACTGTGTGTATAGTAGCCAAGGGTTGCATTATAGGTAAGGGTTCAACTCCTGTCGCTTCCGTGTTCTCCTGACGTGAGAGGGCATCAGCCTTGTGGTTCTTAACTCCAGGTCTATACTGCAAGGTATACTGAAAACGTGCAAAAAAAAGCATCCAACGCGCGTGCCTAGGGCTTAGACACCGTGCGGATTTCAAAAATTTAAGGTTCTTGTGGTCTGTGATTATGGTAATGGGCTCTGGTGTTCCTTCTAAGTAATGGCGCCAATGCGAGAGAGAGTCCTTAATTGCCAACATTTCCTTGTCGTATATTGTATAGTTGCGTTCAGCGGGTTGTAATTTTCTGGAATGATAGGCTACTGGATGTAATACGCCTTCTGTATCTTCTTGTGAGAGAACTGCTCCGATAGCTGCGTCCGAAGCATCCGCCTCCAGAGTGAAAGGACGAGTGGTGTCGGGTTGAGCTAACACAGGTGCCTTGCAAAACAATTCCTTGAGGTGTTCGAAGGCTGTTTCTGCTTCGGAGTTCCATACAAATGGTACAGCTTTCCTAGTGAGATGATGTAGCGGTTGTGCTATGCTAGAAAACTCCGGAATAAACCGCCGATAAAAATTCGCGAATCCGAGGAATCTTTGGACTTCCACCACTGACGTGGGTCGGGGCCAAGCAAGTACGGCCTGTACCTTCTTTATGTCCATACGGATTCCCCGTGGGGTGATAACGTAACCAAGATATTCAATTTCCTGACGGTGGAAAACGCATTTTTCTAGCTTGGCATACAAATGATGTTGTCTTAGTCTTTGGAGGACTTGTTTCACATGACGGACATGTTGTTGGTAGGTATCAGAAAAGATCAGCAGGTCATCCAAGTAAACCACCAAGAACACCCCCAACAGGTCCTGGAAGACGTCTGATATGAAACTCTGGAATGCTGCTGGCGCGTTACACAACCCGAAGGGCATAACCAAATATTCAAAATGACCGTACCGGGTCTTAAAGGCGGTCTTCCATTCGTCACCTGAACGAATGCGTATCAGGTTATAGGCGCCTCTTAAATCCAGCTTGGTGAACCAAGCAGCATGTTGAACCTGGTCAATGAGGTCAGGTATTAAAGGCAGAGGATAGCGGTTTCGTATTGTTATCTTGTTAAGCTCTCTATAATCGATACAGGGTCGAAGGTCACCAGTCTTCTTTGCTACGAAAAAGAGGGGGGCTCCAGCTGGAGAGGTAGATGGTCGAATAAACCCCTTTCGTAATGAATCTTGTATATAGTCGCGTAATACTGTATCCTCGGAGGGAGCTAAAGAGTAAATTCGTCCATGAGGAATGGGCGCGTCTGGCACCAAATCTATGGCACAGTCATAGGGTCTATGCGGTGGTAGTTGTTCAGCTTCCGTTGGACTAAAGACGTCCGAAAATGAACGATATTCCTCAGGGATCTGTGGCTCTTCGATGTTATCGGTCTTCACGCTACTACAGATTAAACCACCGTGCTGTACACAAGTTTCCAGGCATGTGTCTTGTTCAAATCGTACTATTCTGTCCCTCCAATTAATACTAGGATTATGTTGAGTCAGCCAAGGTAGTCCCAGAATGACGAGAAATTGAGGGGCGTCAATTAGATCAAAAGTTATTGCTTCCTTGTGTATGGACCCCACCACCATGGTGACTTCTTTGGTTTCTTGCACCACCCTCCCAGAACTTAATGAGGACCCGTCTACAGCATGTATGTCAACTGGTTTGGACTTGTATACGCATGGAATAGAGTGTCTCTTTACAAAAGCTTGGTCAATGAACACCCCTGGTGCCCCTGAGTCTATCATGGCCGCAGTTTGCACTGCTCCATTAGGGAAGTACAAGAGAATTGCAATGAATAAATGTGATTGTAATATCGAATTGGGAGCACATGTGGCTAAACAGCTCGGCAAGGGACTCCCGCCTATCGCCGAGCTGATTCGTTTCCCTTCCTTACAAGTGGACACTCCTTAACCATATGTCCCTTGTCTCCACAGTAAAGACACAGACCTGATTTGATCCTTCGGTTCCGTTCTGAGGGTGTTAAGCGACCCCTAGCTCCACCTATTTGCATAGGTTCTGACGTGTCTCCTGAGGCGTCGGGTGTGACAACCGAATGTGAGGTATAAGGCGGTAGATTCTTTGCCAGAGGTTGTGATGCATCTGCCCTACGCTCCCTCTTCCTCTCAGAGAAACGCTGGTCTAATCTAATAGTAAGGTCAATGAGACTTGTCAAAGTGTTGGGGAGTGGTTCTATAGGTGTTAGTGCATCCTTCATTTTATCGTTTAGACCATGTTTGTACATAGCCATGAGCGAATCTTGTGTCCAGTCTAGAGTTGCTGTCACTTGTTTAAAGTCAGCTACATAGGATATTAGATCACGCGGACCCTGTCGTAAGCGTATCAGATCTTCCTCCCTGGCTTGGGTTGTCCTTCTCTGTTCGAATACCGTCTTAAACTCAGAGGTGAATGCATTGTAATCTTGCAGGATCTGGTGATTGCTCTTGAGATATGGAGTGGCCCAGTCCAGGGCGTGACCCCCTAAGTTGGCTATCATGAATATAACTTTGGACTGATCGTTTGGAAAGAGTAAAGGTTTCATGGCATAGTGCAAAAGGCACTGTGTTTCAAATCTATTATATTTATCAGGTTCACCATTGTATCTTTCTGGTAGTGGAACGGGGTACATAACATTTGTATTCGTGTTATCCGCTGGTGTAGGAGGTAGAGGCGGTGCATCATGTGGCACCGGAGCTGGGGGGGGTATTGGAGCAGGAGGTAGTACTGCTGCCTGTGGCTGTGCATCCAGCTGTTGTTGGAGGGTGGTTAAACGGTCAGCTAATGTTTGAGTTTCCTGTCTGTTTGCTACCATCTCCGTTTGAAGATTTGCTAATGCAGTTGCGAGCTGTTGAAGCGTGCCCTCCATACCTAGACACAAGTTTTAGGCCTCAGCAAACTGTCGGGCTTCAAACGCGTGTAGATATGGAACTAAACTCTAGAACAGTGCGGAGAGCGCTGACGAGGTTAACAGCCGCTCCCCAACACTCCTCTAAAGTGGAGCCCCGCTCCAAGCAACCTGCAAAGCAAAGGTTAAACAGTTTTCAATATCAGGTATACACAATGAGAAGCAACATATGTAAATGGAAAACTAAAAGATGTACCTCACTAGCGGGGCAACCTCTCCTACCAGGGTGCTTGTATTGGTGACGAGAAACCACCTAGAATGCAAAGCAAGAGCGTGATTCTAGTTCACAGTTGTCTTAATTGTTTAGTCTTATATTGTACGTGGTAATGTTGGTAAATATGTACCTGAAAGGACGGTGGTAAATGAACAATGAGAGTGGAACCGCAGGTGATTAGCGAGCGGCGCGTGCTGAATCCACAGGAAGCCGAGAGCGGCGTGCTGACTCCAAAGGGTAACGGCCGACTCCACAGGGAGGCCGCGGTCTTGTAATTAGTAGAACGCGTGGAAGCGCAACTGGGAGGCTTAACGGAGGTGAATGCTGGCTGGGCCGGGGAGCAGACAAATGTAGGCCAGGTGAGGGAAATTAATGGAATATGAGAGACCACAGCCAGGGAGGAGTCGAGGAGGAAAGTAGTCAGGGACAAGAGCGGCGGACACGCCGAAGTCGGTATGAAGAGAGAGGGGGGGAAGGGGGAAAACTGGCACAAGAGGAGAGCAGCGAGGGAGGTCTGGCAAAGGAACAAGTACCTGGGTGTCAAGAGCTAGGGAGCAGTCCAGAGGAGATGCTGTCAGGTCGTAGTGAGGCCGAGTAACTGGTAACAGGAAGTTGCTGAGGCAAAGGCATACAGGTGTCAGGAGGCTTATATAGAGTAACGTGCAAGGAATGATGGGAACCGTAGTTCACCAACGTTTACGTATTCCCCATGGATGCCACAAACGCCAGGTGGGGCGTACAGCCCGATGACTCAGGGGAAGGACGCCATGGAGATTTCTAGTGCCCTGAGGCCTCCTGACACTACCCCCACTGGAGGGTGGAACAAGGGGTTTAGGTTTCGTGGGATGTTTGCTATGAAAGTGACGCAGAAGACGAGGAGCATGGACATCAGAGGCAGAAACCCAAGTCCTATCTTCAGGAGCATACCCTTTCCAGTTTACGAAGTATTCCAGTCGGTTGTTACGAATCCTGGAATCCAGGACTCGTGATATTTCATATTCACCGTTGTCCTGAGGTTTCACCACGTCAGGGACAGCAGTTCCATGAGCAGGAGATGCAGGTTTAATCAACGAGGTATGAAAGACTGGGTGCAACTTCCAAGTATTGGGCAAGTTTAGGCGTGCAGCGGAATGGCCTATCAGTTTGTCAATTGTATAAGGACCAAGAAACCTGGGTTTTAATTTAGAATGTGTACCACGTAAATGTATGTTTCTTGTGGACAACCAGACTTTATCGCCTATTTGGTAACTGGGAGCTGGTCTACGTCTCTTATCAGCATGTGTCTTATATGTCTCTTTAGCTTGTATGAGTCTCTTGTACGTCAGTTTATGGGCCTTCCGGATTTGGGCAACAAAGGATGAGGCAGATGGATTGTGGGACGACTTGGTGGGCACGGTGATGGGTAGATATCGTGGATGGATTCCAGAGGTGCAAAAGAAAGGTGTCATACCAGTGGACGCATGTGAGAGATTGTTATGAGTAAATTCTGCAAGAGGTAAGAGACAAGACCAATTAGAACCAGCTGAAGAAGCATAACATCGCAGATATTGCTCCAGGATTTGATTAACTCTTTCTGTTTGTCCATCCGTCTCCGGATGAAATGCCGTGGACAAACAAAGTCGGATTTGTAAGGACTTCATTAAATGCTTCCAAAACTTGGACGTGAATTGGCTTCCACGATCAGATATGATTCGTGAGGGTAACCCGTGGAGTCGAAAGATGTGTAGGATAAACAAATCGGCCAGACTGGCAGCTGTAGGAAGGCCTGGCAGGGGCACAAAGTGGGCGTACTTAGAAAATGTGTCCACTACTACCCATATAGCTGTATTGCCATGTGATGGAGGTAAGCCAGTGATAAAGTCCATTGATATGGATTTCCAGGGTTGACGGAATGTTTCAGTTGGTTGTAATAGCCCTGCAGGTTGTTGATGTGATGATTTAGCACGAGCACATACTATACAGTCTTTGACGTACTGGTTCACATCAGCAGAAAGTGAGGGCCACCAGAACCATCTAGAGAGAAGTTCCAACGTTTTAGTTATGCCTGGATGACCAGATAGGTTGTGGTCGTGGCACCATACAAGGAGATTTTGTCTGTCTTGGCTTTCGGGAATGTACATCCTTTGATCAAAGTAAAGCACTCCGTCTTGATCCAAACGTAACTGAGGATATTTAGTTTGTAGGGTGGTGGCTTCACTAGCTGTCACCTTTGTACGGATCTGGTTGTTACGCACTGTGTGTATAGTAGCCAAGGGTTGCATTATAGGTAAGGGTTCAACTCCTGTCGCTTCCGTGTTCTCCTGACGTGAGAGGGCATCAGCCTTGTGGTTCTTAACTCCAGGTCTATACTGCAAGGTATACTGAAAACGTGCAAAAAAAAGCATCCAACGCGCGTGCCTAGGGCTTAGACACCGTGCGGATTTCAAAAATTTAAGGTTCTTGTGGTCTGTGATTATGGTAATGGGCTCTGGTGTTCCTTCTAAGTAATGGCGCCAATGCGAGAGAGAGTCCTTAATTGCCAACATTTCCTTGTCGTATATTGTATAGTTGCGTTCAGCGGGTTGTAATTTTCTGGAATGATAGGCTACTGGATGTAATACGCCTTCTGTATCTTCTTGTGAGAGAACTGCTCCGATAGCTGCGTCCGAAGCATCCGCCTCCAGAGTGAAAGGACGAGTGGTGTCGGGTTGAGCTAACACAGGTGCCTTGCAAAACAATTCCTTGAGGTGTTCGAAGGCTGTTTCTGCTTCGGAGTTCCATACAAATGGTACAGCTTTCCTAGTGAGATGATGTAGCGGTTGTGCTATGCTAGAAAACTCCGGAATAAACCGCCGATAAAAATTCGCGAATCCGAGGAATCTTTGGACTTCCACCACTGACGTGGGTCGGGGCCAAGCAAGTACGGCCTGTACCTTCTTTATGTCCATACGGATTCCCCGTGGGGTGATAACGTAACCAAGATATTCAATTTCCTGACGGTGGAAAACGCATTTTTCTAGCTTGGCATACAAATGATGTTGTCTTAGTCTTTGGAGGACTTGTTTCACATGACGGACATGTTGTTGGTAGGTATCAGAAAAGATCAGCAGGTCATCCAAGTAAACCACCAAGAACACCCCCAACAGGTCCTGGAAGACGTCTGATATGAAACTCTGGAATGCTGCTGGCGCGTTACACAACCCGAAGGGCATAACCAAATATTCAAAATGACCGTACCGGGTCTTAAAGGCGGTCTTCCATTCGTCACCTGAACGAATGCGTATCAGGTTATAGGCGCCTCTTAAATCCAGCTTGGTGAACCAAGCAGCATGTTGAACCTGGTCAATGAGGTCAGGTATTAAAGGCAGAGGATAGCGGTTTCGTATTGTTATCTTGTTAAGCTCTCTATAATCGATACAGGGTCGAAGGTCACCAGTCTTCTTTGCTACGAAAAAGAGGGGGGCTCCAGCTGGAGAGGTAGATGGTCGAATAAACCCCTTTCGTAATGAATCTTGTATATAGTCGCGTAATACTGTATCCTCGGAGGGAGCTAAAGAGTAAATTCGTCCATGAGGAATGGGCGCGTCTGGCACCAAATCTATGGCACAGTCATAGGGTCTATGCGGTGGTAGTTGTTCAGCTTCCGTTGGACTAAAGACGTCCGAAAATGAACGATATTCCTCAGGGATCTGTGGCTCTTCGATGTTATCGGTCTTCACGCTACTACAGATTAAACCACCGTGCTGTACACAAGTTTCCAGGCATGTGTCTTGTTCAAATCGTACTATTCTGTCCCTCCAATTAATACTAGGATTATGTTGAGTCAGCCAAGGTAGTCCCAGAATGACGAGAAATTGAGGGGCGTCAATTAGATCAAAAGTTATTGCTTCCTTGTGTATGGACCCCACCACCATGGTGACTTCTTTGGTTTCTTGCACCACCCTCCCAGAACTTAATGAGGACCCGTCTACAGCATGTATGTCAACTGGTTTGGACTTGTATACGCATGGAATAGAGTGTCTCTTTACAAAAGCTTGGTCAATGAACACCCCTGGTGCCCCTGAGTCTATCATGGCCGCAGTTTGCACTGCTCCATTAGGGAAGTACAAGAGAATTGCAATGAATAAATGTGATTGTAATATCGAATTGGGAGCACATGTGGCTAAACAGCTCGGCAAGGGACTCCCGCCTATCGCCGAGCTGATTCGTTTCCCTTCCTTACAAGTGGACACTCCTTAACCATATGTCCCTTGTCTCCACAGTAAAGACACAGACCTGATTTGATCCTTCGGTTCCGTTCTGAGGGTGTTAAGCGACCCCTAGCTCCACCTATTTGCATAGGTTCTGACGTGTCTCCTGAGGCGTCGGGTGTGACAACCGAATGTGAGGTATAAGGCGGTAGATTCTTTGCCAGAGGTTGTGATGCATCTGCCCTACGCTCCCTCTTCCTCTCAGAGAAACGCTGGTCTAATCTAATAGTAAGGTCAATGAGACTTGTCAAAGTGTTGGGGAGTGGTTCTATAGGTGTTAGTGCATCCTTCATTTTATCGTTTAGACCATGTTTGTACATAGCCATGAGCGAATCTTGTGTCCAGTCTAGAGTTGCTGTCACTTGTTTAAAGTCAGCTACATAGGATATTAGATCACGCGGACCCTGTCGTAAGCGTATCAGATCTTCCTCCCTGGCTTGGGTTGTCCTTCTCTGTTCGAATACCGTCTTAAACTCAGAGGTGAATGCATTGTAATCTTGCAGGATCTGGTGATTGCTCTTGAGATATGGAGTGGCCCAGTCCAGGGCGTGACCCCCTAAGTTGGCTATCATGAATATAACTTTGGACTGATCGTTTGGAAAGAGTAAAGGTTTCATGGCATAGTGCAAAAGGCACTGTGTTTCAAATCTATTATATTTATCAGGTTCACCATTGTATCTTTCTGGTAGTGGAACGGGGTACATAACATTTGTATTCGTGTTATCCGCTGGTGTAGGAGGTAGAGGCGGTGCATCATGTGGCACCGGAGCTGGGGGGGGTATTGGAGCAGGAGGTAGTACTGCTGCCTGTGGCTGTGCATCCAGCTGTTGTTGGAGGGTGGTTAAACGGTCAGCTAATGTTTGAGTTTCCTGTCTGTTTGCTACCATCTCCGTTTGAAGATTTGCTAATGCAGTTGCGAGCTGTTGAAGCGTGCCCTCCATACCTAGACGCAAGTTTTAGGCCTCAGCAAACTGTCAGGCTTCAAAAGCGTGTAGATATGGAACTAAACTCCAGAACAGTGCGGAGAGCGCTGATGTAAGTGAACAGCCACCCTCAACACTCTTCTAAAGTGGAGCCCCGCTCCAAGCAACCTGCAAAGCAAAGGTTAAAACAATTTTCAATATCAGGTATGCAAAATGAGAACAACAAAAGTTAATTTGAAGCTAAAAGATGTACCTTACTAGCGGGGCGACCTCTCCTACCAAGGTGCTTGTATTAATAACGAGAAACCACCTACAATACAAGAAAAGAGAGTGATTCTAATTAACTGTTTCCCTAATTGGTTAACCTTATGTTTGTAATGGTAGTGTTGGTAAGAATGTACCTGTGGAAGACGGTGGTAAACGAACAGTGAGGGCGGAACCGCAGATGATTAGCGAGCGGCGTGTGCTGACTCCACAGGGAAGCCGCGGTCTTGAGGTTTGAAGTACGCGTGATAGCGCAGCTGGGAAAACTCAACGGAGGAGAATGCTGGAAGGGCAGGCGTGAAGACAAAGGCCGGCCAGGTGAGGGTAAATACACGGACTGCGGAAGACCGCAGCCCGGGGAGGTGTCGGGTATGAAAGAAGTCGGGGACCAAGCGGCGGACACGCCGAAGTCGGAAATGAAAAGCTGGGGGGTGGGGGGGAATGGGACAAGAGGAGAGCAGCGTGTGAGGTCTGGCAAAGGGACAAATACCTGGAAGTCAAAGGGACTAGAGAGCAGTCCAAGAGGAGGTGCTGTCAGGTCGTAGAGAGGCCAAGTAACTGGAAACAGGAAGTTGCTGAGGCAAAGTCATACAGGTGTCAGGAGGCTTATATAGAACAACATGCAAGGAATGATGGGAAACGTAGTTCACCAACGTTTACGTATTCCCCATGGATGCCACAAACGCCAGGTAGGGCGTACAGCCCGATGACTCAGGGGAAGAGTGCCACGGGGATTTCTAGTGCGATGAGGGCTCCTGACACACTCTGACCCCAATCGGTACCTGCAGCTAGCTGCTTAAACCTAGTGATGTAATTAACTAGTGTACCCGCCCCCTG
>JAWWEL010240721.1:0-10910 GCA_035582915.1 Necturus beyeri | reverse complement strand
CTGCCAGAAGATTGGCCGGCGGGAGCTTCTTGAGCAGCTTGGCTGCAATTGGGGGGGGGGGGGGTATGGCACCGTCGCCACTCTCCTCCGGTTCCCCCTACTCTTCTGTGAGGTGGCAGGAGGCTCCGGAGGAGGTGGAGTCGGGGGCCTGGACAGCCTCTTAAAGGCTTCCTGCCAACCCAAGGCATTCACTACCTTAAACAGACTCGGCATAGCAGATGTCTCATTGGCGGGCTCCTGTAGCTGCCAGGGGCTGGGGCTCGATAGTAAGGCCGCACCCCTGGGGGTGTGAACTATGGGAAGTAGTGGAGTAGGTGCCGTCCTCCTCTGCCGAGGTTCCTGCCCGGAAGGCATACCCGGGGATCCTGGGGCACTAAATAGGGGGTAGTATAGGGCCCTATCCCATGGCCATCCTCATGGCTGTCCGCTGGGCCTTCTCTGGCCTGCATCTTGTCCTAGTCTTGACCCCCGGATGTTATTTTACCCTACTGGGCTCCCTAGGTGTCCTCTGATGTGAACCCCAGCAGGCCCCTGCCTGCCTCTTGTCTCCCAACTCCTGTCACAGTTCTACTAAGTTGTCCCTGTTCTTTTGTTCATTTGGTTATCATCCCAGGGTGGTAGTACCGGATCTGAAGCTTGCGGACTAAGTACCTCATTGGAAGTAGAGGTTACACAGGATTCAGGAGACACACAAAGGGGTACAAGATCAACTGCTCAAATCTAAACAAGAATACAAGAAATATTATGACCAAAAACACAAAGAAAGTCCTGATTTTCGGGTAGGAGAAAAGGTATAGCTATTCACAAAAAAATCTAGCAGTGAAGGGGTGTAGAAAGTTTCGACCTCGGTTCATTGGGCCTTTCAAGGTCTTAGGGGTTGTGTCTCCGGTGGTGGTGCATTTGAAGCTCCCTGTGTCCTTGAGGATCCACCCGGTATTCCATATAGCGTTGATAAAACCATGGATCACTGGGTCACGACCGGTCCCGGGACGGTCAGGTGTGGGGGACGTGGAGGCCGATTCCTCGGAGGACTTCGAGGTTCGGGCAATATTGGACTCCCGTATAGTGAGGGGTGGCCTTCAATATCTAGTGGACTGGGTGGGCTACGGTCCTGAGGACCGTTCTTGGGAGAAGGTAGCAGGAATTCACGCTCCTAGATTGGTGGATGCCTTTCACCGTTTGCACCCGGGGAAGCCGGGGGAGGGGCCTAGAGGGGGGCACCCTGTTAGATCCCGGAGGGGGGGCAGACACGTTCACAGTAATATCCATGCAATGCCACCCCCAGACAAACCACAGCCACGCACCGTATCGCAGAGACGACCTTATTCGTCCTGGCGCATACAACCTATGGTAACGGGAAGGTGGAGAGTAAGAAAACCCATGATAGGGCTCCTGACTCAAGTACCTCTTTCCGGGGATATCACGGTGGCAAACAACGTAACCTTAATCATGCCATTGCCTCCCACAAGTTCCAAGGGTATGAACCTGGCACGGGAACATGCAGTTCGGCCCACGGCAGCACCTAGATGGATGCGGGATGACACTCCAAGATGGCGGAAACACCGCCTCGGGATCCCGACGCTGACACACCCGGAAGTATTTCCAGCTACCTCCATATAGACGCCGGACGGCTGCAAGTCCGCGTCTTTGCAACAAGTCCTTTGTTTCGTATCAAGACTAACTCAGACCTTTCAGATCCACGACGAGATCATTGAGAACTCTTCCTTTACCAGAGCTTCTGGTTCAAGTGAATCGCTCGCATTGAACAGGTAAGCGTTGTGCTACTCGTGGGAAGGAGGGGCTTGAGTAGGAAGTTTACAGCCCGACCAGTACACTAACTCTCTGCTTCCGTGTCTCCCTTCACAGCCTCCTGACCAGCGAGCCTTTAGAGAAGCTCTGACGGGGGACTACGTGTTCTTGCGTGTACCGTGATCCCCAGGGTAGCGCATCCATACGTTCCCTCCGTCTGAGCCTTACAACCCTGGGACTCCGTCTCCGTCTTCGCAACAGATTGCAAAGACCTTGACTTGATAGTCCTCCGGTTGTATGGACCAATTAATGAGGGAGTTGGCGGTGGCCTTTTGGGGGCTACCCACAGAAATGCAAGCCTTCCGCCAAGACACAGCAGTCACCCTCCAACAAATGGTGCATTTACAAGCCAATATCCTACAGTATCCACCGGCACCAGTAGGAATAGTCCCGGGCCTGGGCCCATTGCCAAATGCCGCCATAGGGGGCGCAAGAGCATACCCGGCGGCCCAGATCCCTAATCCTCCGCTACCACACAAGTATGCCGGAGATCCTCAGACATATTTACCATTCATTACACAATGCAATCTGCATTACATGAACCGCCCCCAATTGTACAACACAGACAGAGCCAAAGTAACGTTCCTAATGATGAATCTTGAGGGTCCTGCGTTGGCATGGGTCACCCCGTTGATTAACCATCAAGACCCGGTCTTGGATCGTTACGACGAATTCCTTAGGAGATTTAGAATTATGTTTGAAAGGCGATACCACGCCCAATCCCAGAGACAAGAACTCACCTCCCTAAAACAGGGGTCAAAAAACCTACACCTCTATCTCTCCCAATTCCATCAGTTGGCGGTTGAGGTGCAATGGACCGATGACGTCCTGATGACGTTGTTTTACCAAGGTTTGTCTGAAACCCTCAAGGACAGTCTGTCGCAAGTACTGCCTCCTCCTGACACGCTGGATCAGATGATCGAGCTCTGTCTCAAAATCGATCAGAGACAGTCGGAGAGGAGAGCGGAAAAGAGACGATGGGACACTAGCAGATATACGTTTAAACCACCAGGAGACACGATACATCCCCAGGAAGAACCCATGCAAATCGGGGGGGTTAGGGGCCCCCTTACCATAGCAGAGAAAGACCGGAGAAGGATAAGCAATCTCTGCTATTACTGTGGGGAGAAAGGACACGGGGTGAGAGAATGCTCTAAGAGAAGAAAGTCTGACGGGAGAATGGGAAAAGATCAGGCTTGAGAGTTGAGGAGAGACCGTCCTCAAGCCTTCTCCATGAAAGAGGAAAACCCCTTTATATCTCTTCAACCTTACCTTTGAATCCTACCGAACAACACCTGTACCTACCTGTTTCATTATCCTATGCTTCACAGAGGTGGGTGACATCGGCCCTGATCGACTGTGGGGCCACCGGAAACTTTATTGACTCCTCCTTTGCAGCCACTATGGCGATTCCGTTGGTCCCTCGAACAAGGGAGGTAGAAATCAAAACGATTGACGGATCCCCTTTGGTTTCAGGTCCCATAAAAAACAATACATCACCATTGGGGATGGAGTGTTCAGGGGGACACCATGAGATAATAGTCTTTGACGCTATCACGGCCCCACATTTCACCATCATTTTAGGGTTACCCTGGTTACGAACGCACAATCCGTATATCAATTGGGAGACAGGCACGGTAGGGCTCCAGTCACAGCTCTGTACCCTCCATCGTGAACCAAGAAAACACCTAGCTACCACCCAACCCTTGATACCCGAAGGATTACCTATGGAATACCGGGAATACGCTGATGTGTTTAATCTCCAAGAAGCAGATGCGCTCCCCCCACACAGAGTATTCGATTGTAGGGTAGACTTGGTAGAGGGCGCTATCATCCCGCACGGAAGAGTCTATGCCCTATCACATAGAGAAAATGACATCCTCGAAAGCTACATACAAGACAACTTAAGAAAAGGATTTATTAGACCCTCTACGTCTCCCGCGGGTGCCCCAATCTTTTTCATCCCGAAAAAGGATTGCGAGGAGCTGCGCCCCTGCGTGGACTACCGCATGCTGAATGCGATCACAGTTAAATACAGATACCCCCTGCCTTTGATTAATGAGATTCTGGAGTACATACAAGGGGCACAATGGTACTCGAAACTTGACCTGAGGGGAGCTTATAACTTGGTACGGGTTAAGGAAGGGGACGAGTGGAAAACTGCGTTCATATCAAAATACGGGCAGTACGAGTATACCGTAATGCCGTTTGGGCTGTGTAACGCCCCTGCGGCTTTTCAAGCATTTATTAATCACATCTTCCAGGATTTGATAGGGGTGTCATTAGTCGTATACCTGGACGACCTGTTGGTATTCTCGGCTAACTACAAGGATCACCTCCATCACGTTAAAGTGGTGTTACAGCGGTTAAGAACCCATAGGTTATTCGCCAAAGCCTCCAAATGCTGTTTCAATACGCAAGCCACTACCTTCCTAGGATTTTACTTAACCCCCAAAGGGATAGAGATGGATCCTAGCAAGATACAATCCGTGCTAGATTGGCCTCCACCCCATGATCTCAAAGGAATACAAAGGTTTCTGGGGTTCTGTAATTTTTATAGGAGGTTTATACCCGGGTTTTCGCGGGTGGTCCAGCCTTTGACCAGTTTGACCAGGAAGGGGGTCCGCTTCGGATGGGGGGAAGAGCAGAGCAAAGCATTTGAAGTCCTGAAATCACTCTACACGCAAGCACCTATCTTACAACACCCTGATGTAAATCTCCCGTTCACGGTAGAAGCAGACGCATCTGACGCGGCGGTGGGAGCCGTATTACTACAACCCTCTAAGATGCACGAAGGCCTATTCCCCGTCTCATACCATTCACGGAAGCTCTTACCGTCCGAACAGAACTATACAGTGTTCGAAAAAGAACTGCTGGCCATCAGAGAAGCTTTCATAGTCTGGCGACATCATTTAGAGGGGGCAAAATTTAGAATAGAGGTACTGTCCGACCACAGAAATCTGGGTTTCTTTAAAACCCTCAAATGTATCAACCAGAGACAAAATCGGTGGGCCATGTTTTTTACCAGGTTCGATTTTCACATCACATTCCATCCAGCTACCGCCAATACGAGAGCGGATGCATTGTCACGGATGTGGGACAAAGAACACATATGCGAGTCGACGCCGCTGCTCCCTCCTAAACACTTCTTGGCGGGAATCCGCTTTACTCCAGTCTCATTCCTAAAACGGGTGACAGCTTCCTATGCATCCCAGCTACCATTACCCCCGGCAATGCAAACGCGAATACGTTTCCATCAGGGTCTAAGATTCCTGGATGGGAAGCTCTGGGTGCCCGGAAAACAGGAACAGCAAACGTTGTTACATTGGGGACACGATCACATGATGGCGGGACATACGGGTATCGCCAAGACACTGATGAGATTATCCCGATACGTCTGGTGGAGAGGTATGAGAGAAGGGGTAACCCAATACATCAGGCGATGTTCAGTGTGTGCCTGTGTCAAACCAAGACACCATGCTCCGTGTGGCCTTCTTCAGCCTCTCCCTTGTCCTGATGAACCATGGTCCATAATATCGATGGATTTCATGACCGATCTGCCAAAATCAAAAGGGTGTACCGTGATCTGGGTCATAGTTGACACGCTCACGAAAATGTCTCACTTCCTGGCCCTCCCGAAATTGCCAACAGCGGCCCAGTTGGCCCTGTTGTATATCACTCATATCGTGAGACTTCATGGAGTCCCGCAGCAGATCGTGTCGGATCGTGGGGCACAATTCATTTCCCGTTTCTGGCAGGCCCTGAACGCCTCGTTAGGGACGAGACTGTCGCTGTCTACAGCTTACCACCCACAAAGCGATGGCCAGACGGAAAGAACGAATAGGACGTTGGAGCAATATCTCAGGGCTTATTGTTCCAACGATGAACATCAATGGTCCCACTACTGGGCCATGGTGGAGTATTGCTACAACGATTCCTGGCATGCTAGTACACGTATGTCACCTTTCTTTGCTATGTACGGAAAGCATCCATGTCCTATGCCTATGGTTTTCCCCAAGACTAGTGTCCCAGCAGCAGATTCATGTTTAAAGAACTACGCCTTAAGGATGATCGCCCTAAAAAGACAGCTGGTCGCTGCCAAGACGGCGATGAAACGCTCGGCGGATAAACACAGGACCGTGGCTCCAACTTATAATGTAGGAGATAGAGTGTGGCTATCCACGTCGAACATTGCCCTTCGTCATTTCTCTAGAAAACTGAAGCCTCGGTTCATCGGGCCTTTCAAGGTCTTAGGGGTTGTGTCTCCGGTGGTGGTGCGTTTGAAGCTCCCTGTGTCCTTGAGGATCCACCCGGTATTCCATATAGCATTGATAAAACCATGGATCACCGGGTCTCGACCGGTGCCGGGACGTTCCGGTGTGGGTGACGTGGCGGCCTCTTCCTCGGAAGATTTCGAGGTTAAGTCAATATTGGACTCCCGTTGGGTGAGGGGGGGCCTTCAATATCTAGTAGACTGGGAGGGCTACGGTCCTGAGGACCGTTCGTGGGAGAAGGTAGCAGGGATACACGCTCCCAGACTGGTGGCTGCCTTTCACCGCTTACACCCGGGTAAGCCGGGGGGAGGGTATAGAAGGGGGCACCCTGTTGGATCCCAAAGTAGGGTCGGACATGACCTCAGTAATCTTCATACAAGGCCACCCCCAGCCAAGCCACAGCTACAACCCATATCTCAGAGACGACCTTATTCGTCTTGGCGCATAAGACCTATTGTAACGGGAAGGTGGAGAGTAACCAAACCCATAGCAGGACTCCTGACTCAAGCACCTCTTTCCAGGGATATCACGGTGGCGAACAACGTAACCTTAACCATACCATTGCCTCCCTCAAGTTCCAAGAGTATGAACCCAGCACGGGAGCATACCTTTCTGACGACGGCAGCACCTCGATGGATACGTGACGACACTCCAAGATGGCGGAAACACCGCCTCGGGATCCCGACGCTGACACACCCGGAAGTACTTCCAGCTACCTCCATATAGACGCTGGACGGCTTCAAGTCCGCGTCTTTGCAACAATTCCTTTGTTTCATATCAAGACTGATTTCAACCTTTTGGAACCGTGACGAGGGTCGGTGAGATCTCTTCCTTTACCAGGGCTTCTGGTTCAAGTGATTCGCTCGCATTGAACAGGTAAGCGTTGTTCAAATCGTGGGAAGGGGGGGCTTGAGTAGGACGCTTACAGCCCGACCAGTACACTAACTCTCTGCTTCCGTGTCTCCCTACACAGCCTCCTGACCAGCGAGCCTTTTGAGAAGCTCTGACGGGGGTATACGTGTTCTTGCGAGTACCGCTATCAGAAGGGTATCGCATCCATACGTTCTCTCCGTCTGAGCCCTACAACCCTGGGACTCTGTCTACGTCTTCGCAACAGATTGCAAAGACCTTGTTGACAGTCCTCCGGTTGTATGGACCAATTAATGAGGGAGTTGGCTGTTGCATTTCGGGGGTTAACCACTGAAATGCAAGCCTTCCGCCAAGACACCACGGTCACCCTCCAACAAATGGTACAATTACAAGCTAATCTCCTGCATAATCCACCTGCACCAGTAGGGATAGTCCCGGGCCCGGGCCCATTGCCAGCCGCCGCCATAGGGGGCGCAAGGGTTCACCCGGCGGCACAGATCCCAAACCCTCCGCTACCACATAAGTACGCTGGAGATCCCCAGACGTATTTGCCATTCATTACGCAATGCAATCTGCATTACATGAACCGCCCCCAACTATACAACACTGACAGAGCAAAAGTAACTTTTCTAATGATGAATCTGGAGGGTCCCGCTTTGGCATGGGTCACCCCGTTAATTAATCATCAAGACCCGGTCCTTGATCGATACGACGAATTTCTTAGGCGATTCCGAATCATGTTTGAAAGGCGATACCACGCCCAATCCCAGAGACAAGAACTCACGTCCCTAAAACAGGGGTCTAAAGACCTACACCTCTATCTCTCCCAATTCCATCAGTTGGCCGTTGAGGTACATTGGACCGATGACGTCTTAATGACGTTATTTTACAAAGGATTATCTGAAACCCTCAAGGACAGCCTGTCACAAGTACTGCCTCCTCCCGACACGTTGGATCAGATGATCGAGCTTTGTCTCAGAATCGATCAGAGACAGTCGGAGAGGAGAGCGGAAAAAAGACGGTGGGATACAAGCAGATATACGGTTAAACCACCAGGAGACACAATACATCCTCCGGAAGAACCAATGCAAATCGGGGGTGTTAGGGGTCCCATTACTGTAGCAGAGAAAGACAGGAGAAGGAAAAGCAATCTCTGCTATTACTGCGGGGAGAAGGGACACGGGGTGAGAGAATGCCATAGGAGAAGAAAGTCTGATGGGAGAGTGGGAAAAGATCAGGCTTGAGATTAGAGGAGAGACCATCCTCAAGCCATATCCTTGAAAGGGGACATACCCTTTATATCTCTTCAACACTACCATTGAGTCCCACAGAACAACACCTATACTTACCTGTTTCATTATCCTATGCTCAACTGAAGTGGGTGACATCGGCCCTGATCGACTGTGGGGCCACCGGGAACTTTATTGACTCCTCCTTTGCTGCCACCATGGCTATTCCATTGGTCCCTCGATCAAGTGTGGTAGAAATCGAAACAATCGACGGATCCCCTTTGGTGTCCGGTCCCATAAAAAACAATACATCACCATTACGGATGGAGTGTTCAGGTGGACACTATGAGAGTATAGTCTTTGACGCTATCTCGGCCCCACATTTCACCATCATTTTAGGGTTACCCTGGTTACGAAAGCACAATCCGTACATCGATTGGGAGACAGGAGCGGTAGAGCTCCAGTCCCAGCTTTGTACCCCACATCGTGCACCGAGGAAATGCCTAGCTGCAACCCAACCCTTGATGCCCGAAGGATTACCAATGGAATACCGAGAATACGCTGACGTGTTTAATCTCCAAGAAGCGGATGCGCTCCCACCACACAGGGTATTCGATTGTAGGGTAGACTTAATAGAGGGAGCTATCATACCGCATGGAAGAGTCTATGCCCTATCTCATCGAGAAAATGAAATCCTCGAGAGCTACATACAAGACAACTTAAGAAAAGGGTTTATTAGACCCTCTACCTCCCCTGCGGGTGCTCCAATCTTTTTCATCCCAAAAAAGGATTGTGATGAGTTGCGCCCATGTGTGGACTACCGCATGTTGAACGCGATCACAGTTAAATACCGATACCCCCTTCCTTTGATTAATGAGATCCTGGAGTACATACAAGGGGCTCAATGGTACTCTAAACTTGACCTGAGGGGAGCCTATAACTTGGTGCGTGTTAAGGCAGGGGACGAGTGGAAAACGGCGTTCATATCAAAATATGGGCAATATGAGTATACCGTAATGCCGTTTGGGCTGTGTAACGCCCCTGCGGCTTTTCAAGCGTTCATTAATCACATCTTCCAGGATCTGATAGGAGTGTCATTGGTCGTATACCTGGACGACCTGTTGGTATTCTCGGCCAACTACAAAGAACACCTCCAACATGTTAAAGTGGTTCTACAGCGGTTAAGAACCCACAGGTTATTCGCCAAAGCCTCCAAATGCTGCTTCAATACACAAGCCACTACCTTCCTGGGATTTTACCTAACCCCCAAAGGAATCGAAATGGACCCTAGCAAGATACAATCCGTGCTGGATTGGCCTCCACCCCATGATCTCAAGGGGATACAGAGGTTTTTGGGATTCTGTAATTTCTATAGGAGGTTCATACCCGGGTTTTCTCGGGTGGTCCAACCTTTGACCAGTTTGACCAAGAAAGGGGTCCGCTTCGGGTGGGGGGAAGAGCAGATCAAGGCATTTGAAGTCCTGAAAACTCTCTACACGCAAGCACCTATCCTACAACACCCTGATGTTAATCTCCCGTTCACGGTAGAAGCAGATGCATCTGACGCGGCAGTGGGAGCCGTATTATTACAACCCTCTAAGATGCAAGGAGGACTATTCCCTGTCTCATATCATTCAAGGAAACTCTTACCTTCCGAACAGAACTATACGGTGTTCGAAAAAGAATTGCTAGCAATCAGAGAAGCATTCATAGTCTGGCGACACCATTTAGAGGGGGCGAAATTTAGAATAGAAGTACTGTCCGATCACAGAAATCTGGGATTCTTTAAAACCCTCAAATGCATCAACCAGAGACAAAATAGGTGGGCCATGTTTTTTACCAGGTTCGATTTTCATATCACTTTCCATCCCGCAACCGCTAATACGAGAGCTGATGCTTTGTCAAGAATGTGGGACAAAGAACAAAAAAGCGATTCGATACCACTGCTTCCCCCTAAACACTTCCTAGCAGGGATCCGCTTTACTCCAGCCTCATTCCTAAAACGTGTAACAGCGTCTTATGCATCCCAGCTACCATTACCCCCGGCGATGCAATTGCGAATACGTCACCATCAGGGCCTACGATTCCTGGAGGGTAAACTCTGGGTGCCAGGGAAACAGGAACAACAAACGTTGTTACATTGGGGACACGATCACATGATGGCTGGACATACTGGCATCACTAAGACACTGATGAAATTATCCCGGTATGTCTGGTGGAGAGGTATGAGAGAAGGGGTGACACAATATATCAGGCGATGTTCAGTGTGTGCCTGTGTCAAACCAAGACATCATGCTCCGTTTGGCCTTCTTCAACCGCTCCCTTGTCCTGATGAACCATGGTCCATAATTTCAATGGATTTTATGACAGATCTACCAAAGTCAAAAGGGTGTACAGTAATCTGGGTCGTAGTTGACACACTCACGAAAATGTCTCACTTCCTGGCCCTCCCGAAACTTCCAACAGCGGCCCAGTTAGCCCTGTTATATATCACAAATATTGTGAAACTTCATGGGGTCCCACAGCAGATCGTGTCGGACCGTGGGGCACAATTCATTTCCCGATTCTGGCAGGCTCTGAACACCTCATTGGGGACGAAACTGTCTCTATCTACGGCTTACCACCCACAAAGCGATGGTCAGACGGAGAGAACGAATAGGACGTTGGAGCAATATCTCAGGGCTTATTGTTCCGACAATGAACATCAATGGTCCCAATACTTGGCCAT
>JAWWEL010239610.1:0-10910 GCA_035582915.1 Necturus beyeri | reverse complement strand
TTAACCCCTTGTGTTCTCTCTTCTCTTCTCTCCCTTTTCTTAGATGTATCCTGGTTCTTCATTGAGGGTGTCTCCGCAGGTGGGTCTCAGTGGTCTGTGTGGTATGGTGTAGTATACAGGTCATTGGGACTGCTCATGGCGGCACTCGACTCGCTTCTTGGGGATTGGATCTGACACACTACCCCATCAATAAGTTAGCATAAGAGGGGGCAAAGGGAGACCCCATCGCTGTTCCTTGGATCTGTAGATAGAAAAGATCCCCAAACAGAAAATAATTTTTCGTTAGAACAAACTCCGCCATTTCCATGACCATTTTGGTGTGCTCCAACAGACTTATCGACCGATCAAAAAATGTCTTATGGGACTCAATCCATCCGTGTGTTTAATACTAGTGTAAAGGGAGATAACATCCAACGTGACCTTCAAATATGTGTTCCTCCAGAGAATGTCTCTGTCTATTAACCACTTGTGTCATGTCCCTTACATATGATGACATATGGAGAGATGTTTTTTATCCATGAATATTGAGATTGGTTCTAATATAGAAGCAATCCCCAATAGTATGGGTCTTCCCGGTGGATGTACCTTATCTTTATGTATCTTTGGAAGCAGATATAATGTAGGAATCTTAGGATGTTTATTGCATAGGAATGCCTCCTCATGATCATCAAGTAAACCCGCCTCCCACCAAGCTTGTACCTTTGCTTTCCATTCGGTCTCAAATTCTAAAGTGGGATCAGATTTTAACCTTTGGTAACACGAGTGATCCCTCAATTGCCTCTTAGCTTCAGAGACATAGCTCTCTGTCCCCATCACCACTATATTACCCCCCTTGTCCGAAGCTTTCACAATAATCCGGGGGTCCTGTTTCAAAGAGTTAATTGCGCTGATGGCTGCCTTAGAGATATTTTGTATAGATTTTCCTTTATTCTTAATCATTTTCCATACATCTTTTAAGACCATTTGTTCAAAGAGTAAGATATTAGCTTCAATTGGTCCCGCAGGAGTGAACCATGATTTCTCTCTCAAGCCTGTAGAGCGGCTTTCAGAAGTGTATATTCCCCATTGATGTATTTCTTCAGGGGAAAGTTCCACTTTCTCAGTGTCTTCTGGGCACAATTCCAAACTTTCAAGATGGAGCAAAACCAACATATCCCTCATGGATAACTGTGATAATGGTCTTACGTTATGAGGATCTTCTCCTGAATTTTGTGCAGTCATAAAAAAACTTTTGTAGTCTGATCGTAAAAAACAATGAAGATCAAATTTGAAATTCACAAAATCCATATTTGTCGTTGGACAAAAAGACATTCCAAGCTGCAAGGTACTACTCTGTAAAGGACTGAGTTCAGTTGATGTAAGATTGATTACGTCAACAGCACAATTGGGATTGTCTAATCTCTTATTGTCAACTATGGGATTGTCGACTGTGATCTTGTCTGTACTCTTTCCTCCACCGTCATCATCGGAGTCCCTTTCGATGGCATTGTTCTGCCTCTTCTTCCTCCTCCCCCTCCTGGTCTTCCGCTTCTTCTGCCTCTGCTTGTTGAGGCTCCCTGCAAACCTCAATTTGATAAGTTGTTGGCCGCTTGATGCATTTGAACTTGATGTAAAAAAGTCAAATTGCTACCAGTGTTTATACCATCACATTCCCCTTCCTCTGATTCCAATTTCGATGACACTGGCGTACCTGGTCTTGCTATTACTGCAGGTGTGGTCGTTTTTTTCTGATGTAAATGATCAAATCAGTGATGGAATGTATAAACTCGCCCGTTCTGATAATCATTTCGATCTCTAATAAACTTGTGATGCTTTCTAATTCGAAGGTCATCTTGATGTTTAATTGAGGCTCCTCTCATTCTGGCCTCATAACTGTTAATCATTTCCTTATCCTCATTCAAATTAATCATAGCTCTCACATCGCTGATCTCTCTCTTGAACTTTTCATTATCCATCCTAGCATATTTAATGAGTATCAGTAGCATGCGCTTAGAAGACTCTGTTAGACACTCCTCCTAGTATTTAAAGAGATTTGGATCCCTGTCACCCTCATAATTTGGAAAGGTCAGAATTCGTAATCCGCAAGGTATTCTTTCCACCTCCATGTAGCCTTGTAAAGATGTTGCTTCCCACCATGTGGATATTTCAAGTCTCTCCAATTTCTCCAGTCGTTTAAACAGGGACCCCAGGTCACTTGTACTTGCTTCAGGGGGTGTCATAGTGTTTTCTACAGGGGAGTCTGAGAAAGCCGTGGTAGCCCACCTCATCCGGGCTTCCTCCGATAAGGAGTCTGTTTTCTGGGGAGCCGACATCCTGGGGAGTAGCTGTAACTCGTGGGTGGCAGGGTATGGGGAAAAGCCTGTCAGCGGACAATAAGTCCGCTATATTCCAATCAATTAAATTCAAATGTCTCCCCCTTTAAACAACAATTCTTTAGGGCCAGTGGAACTTAGAATAAATCTAAGGTAAAACCATTTGTGTCGGCAACATTTTTGTAAACAAATCCTCAATGCTTCATACCGAAGCTCAATCCAAGCCGGCTATACAGCAGGTGCGCTGAATTCTCGGGTGGAACAGACCGCAGGGTCAAAACGCACACTCTGGCAGGAGATGGACCACCCCCCCTCAACCGGCGGGAGAGGCGATGCTCAACCAGCTCAGAGCAGCAATGTCCCCCACCTCCAGTCCCAATAAACGCCAACGCAACCACGCTGGTAGTGTGCAGAGTCAGAAAAAACGGACCTAATCCTAAACACCAACTTAATCGCAATGATCCTCCTCGCACAAAAACAAATGGTGATACAACCTCATTTAGGGCCCGGGTGTCCAATACTGGACAGGGCACACTGGTCGATTGTGGGCAGTTTGCGCCCCCTCCCGTGGAAAAGTAGAAGCAACTAGGGACACAGTGGCACCAGAGACGTTAGAAATATGTCATATTAACATTTAGCTAACAGGCTTCCCCCCCACACCCCACCCACCACGTCATTCCCCAGGAACATCAACTCACTGCACAGAACTGATTTGTCCATGCTTGTTCTTTATTCTTGATTTCTTTCTCAGCATCCATAAGAAAAATGTGGTTGTTCCCCTACATTTCTAGGGGAGAAACAAGCTCCCGACAGCTGTTTCGCCACCTTCGTTTGGCTTTGTCAAGGGACTGAGCATAGTACAAACGCCAAGACGGAGCAGCCTGTATATCAATTAACTAGTCCTTCTTTACTTTCTGCAGTTGTCATCTCCGTCTGAGTTAGATAGTTTTAAATGGCATCCATCTTGGAATGGAACAATTACAGTTCATCTTACAAACTTCACCTATTTCTTTAGACAATAACTTTGAATATTTACTTCTGTGTTTAAATGTAATGTCCCCAAACGTACTTCTGCATGAGTCTTTCATTTAACAAACACCCGTGCCTTCATATTGTGTTACATGAATCTCACGTTAATGCCAACTATTTTTTCTTTCAGTGTCACATGAATTCATTCATAATAAAGTGTCCAAACACTTGTTTTCGGGAATCAAATCCTCATATTCAACAGGCTAATAGCAGTAAATATACAACGTACCACCTATGTCCATATTTTCACAATATACCCAACGTGGAACAGAATCTAATGTGCCACGGTCATCCCCCATAGATCTAACTTTAACATCCATCCCCTCCATTTTCCTTAAAAGAAACAGAAAAATTGAAAACAGAATTACTTCTCCTGCTAGAATAACTGCTGCAAGGAAAAAAGGAAGGGGAATGGGGGGGGGGTGGCAAAGGGGGTTTGGATTTAACGTCGTCAGATTCCAAATCCAACAGGCTGTAAAAATAGACACATTTTTTTGCATAGAAATGCTTATTGGTCATATGGAACCCCTATTTTATATGCCATACCTGTAATTCTATAAATCATCAGAAATTCCCAATTGAAGCAAACTATTAACTATAAATGCATTTCTTTAGATGCATATTACAGTTCAACGTGGACACAAGGAAAACCTTTAATTTATATAATTATTAACACTGCGTGCCAAACACGCAATCCCTATAGTTCACCAAAATTATCCCTAATGGGTTAAATAACATCACTCTCCACAGATCACATATATCTATCTGGGGAGAGATAGAAGAAAAGCAGAAACGCGAGATAAGGGGACCCAAATAACCACAGAACACAAAATGGAAAAAGGTTAAACCTCACTAATAATTCCTATTCCCACTAGGCGTTAATATGTACCATGATCTTATGCTCAACCTTAAATATATACATGAATGTAATGCTGTGAGTGGAGTCTGAAAGAAATAACAGACAGAGAAAAAGTACACAGTCACATTCATACTGTCCCTAAAGTCCAATTATATCTTATTTCCCATAGCCCGTATCTTCCTATGCTCTTATACAGTATCATAACATCTAACAGTGAAACCAAATAGAAATAGAAAATACTCCAGCCAAAAATACCTGCCTGACAGGCCTAATATATAAATATATATATTTATCCAACCCATTATCCTAGATACTACTCACTCCTGTCTGCATCTCCCAATGAAAAATCTGGCTTGGTACTACATATATTCAGATAAAAAGGTGTAACCCTTCCTCGATCTTAAGACCCCCAGGTTGTTTCGACTGAAACCTCATTATTAATTCTGCCTCCATTCTTCTCAGGGATAACTCTCTATTACCCCTTCTCGGGTCTTCTGGAATATGTGCCAATCCTACCACCTTCAGTGTATCCAGATTTGAATTATGCTTTGCAGCAAAATGAACTGCCATAGTATATCTTTTGTTCAAATTCTTAATTGCACCTATATGTTCTCCCACTCGAGCTCTCAGCTTCCTAATCGTGCTCCCTACATAAATTAATTTGCATGGGCACTGAAGAGCATAACATACAAACATTGTATTGCAATTAATGAAAGTCGAAATGTGATGTTCCCATTCGCTGACTTCCGATCTGAAGGTGGCTGTTCTATTAAGACAAAATTCACAAATGGGGCAGCTCCCACATCTATAGAAGCCTTTAACCACTTGCCTGCTCAGGGTTTTCCAGGCCCACTGCTGAGCATTTCAATTACCACCATTGAATAACAATGGAGGTAATTGATCCAGTTGACGTCGGCCCGACGACAGCCGCAGTGCATGTGCACTGTTGCTCACGTCGGGCAGACGCCAGCCGCAGTAAAGGGGTTAAGGGGTTTCCCAAGCCAAGTCTCTTTCCTGGTGTTTTTATCAAAATGGCTGTTAGTAATCATGTCTCTAATGTTGGATGATCTAAACGTAATTTCTGGTCTCTGGCTGACACAGGCTGACACTTCTGAATCAGCATGAAGTATGTGCCAATGTTTTGTCAAAATACCTCGCAGTTTGTTTGCCTGTGCACTGTATCTTGTAATAAGTCTAACATTAGGGACCTCAAGTATAGTTTTAGTTTTGTCCTGTAAAAGTTTTTTTTTTTAAACCTTTATTTTCAAAAGGTGCACGCAAGGTCCAACAGGCAACATAAGGATATTGAAACATAAATACGTGGATACAGCAGTATACCGTCACAACATTATCAGTGCCTGGCGTCAAGCTCCACCTTTTTCATTTTCACCCAACACCCCGCAACACCTAGCCACGGGTTAACCCACCCCCCACCCCTCACTACCTTTCCCTATAGGAGTGTCAACAGCCAACCCGCCTTAACCCGTGGTCCCCTATAAAGTAACAAAAACAACTCGGGACCGGGATACCCCTCCCCCCGCCCCTCACTGCCCATCCCCATAGGCATGTCAACTCCCCACCCTCATGATCCCACCCCCACTCAACTGCTAAACTACTCTCAAACACCCCAGTAACTACCCATAAACCGGTTGCAGATCTGCTCGGGGGGAGGAGCAAGCCTGGGCAGCGACGCACATCACCATATCACAAATTTTAAGACAAGAATTAAAGGACATCCTGGAATCAACATCATTTTAAAGAGCCATATAAAGATTAGAAAGAGATAAAGGAGGATTGGAAATGAGAGGAGGCAAAAAGGACCATCAGAAACATTTACCTACAGACACCACAAGGAGACATACAACAAACTATAAAAATTGGACCAAGGGCAAACAACGAAGAAACATAAGAGGGAAAACGACATGCAGAATGGGGGTAATGCCAAACGGCATTCCAAACGGCATTCCATCAGGGGAAGGAGGTGTCACATGAGAGGAACACTACCTATGAAGAGGAGACACACAACAAATAATGCATAGATCAACAACTTACAAATTAAAAGGACAACACATCAAGGCGTATACTTACAAACATCACAAAGAGACATGTAACAAAACTATAGAAATCGGGTCAAAGGACCAACAACAAAGAAACATAAGAGAGAGAACGACATACAAAATGGGGGCAATGCTAATCGACATTCCGTCAGGGGGGAAAGGATTCATACAAAGGGAACAATACATATGGAGAAGAGATGCCCATCAAATAATACATAGATAAGTAACATACACATTAGAAGGATAACATGTCAAAAAATGAACCATAGTCAAGAGAAGGATAGCACATGACAAACATACAATGTGAACAATACAACAGAAGTACATAACAAAGAGTGTCATCTCAGTATAACAACTCTGTGTTCCAGGATAAAGACAGCACACTGCAAACATATCCAATGATTAATGGTCCAAGAGCAAAAGGCAGTGCATAACGCCAGTCAATGGGAGCAAAACCCCGACACCGCCCAAGAGTCATTACACTCCACCAGTGATTTGCGTAGTGCTGTAGCATGAACAGAGACAGGAGTCAACAATGACCAATGTCAATAGGAGTCAGCAATATTATAGGTCGGCTGCACAGCACAGATAGTTGATATCAGCAAGAGCAGAAAGGATAATACTATAAAAGGTAGAGCAACATCAAAAGCTGGAGGCTGCCCGCCTCAATATTCGCAGTTCACATCAGAGAAACAGCACATACATTAGTATAGGCAGCAGGACATAGGATTTATGACGTCCATGAGCATAAATGCCCTCAAAGGCAGTGCATTCCCCAACAGGATTCCATGTAGCATCAACACTAGCGGGCGCCAAACCTCCAATGCCAGAGAGACATGAAGATGCAGGAGGCATCCACTTTTCCTCAGCCAATCTAGAGTGCCATCGGCGAAGGAAAGAACAAATGCACTGCATTTGCCGCTACAAACACTATACCGGCCAAGATTCAAAACTGGGAGGAACTGTCCAAGATATAATGATCATTTACAGCCAGTATCCATAAGCGGTCATAAACACAAGTCTTTTCCATGCATCCCCGGCGACAGTCTCACTCCTAAGCGCACAGGAGGCAACATGATGAACAGGAGAGATACAGACATTCACAAATAGCCATCATACGGGAATACCCAAATACCGATACTGGGCGAGTACTTGGAGTGGTATAGGGCAGTCAATCACAGCCCCACAGTACGCGCCAATAACGTTTTCGGTGAAGGGGCAGCAAATTCCACAATGACAGTACGGCAGCATCCACAACACCACCTCCAGGATCGGGGTTGCAAAATGACATACGCTGAGAGGAGAGCACAGACCACAACTTCCTAGGAAATCAGCCAGCGTACTACATCCAATAGATCGCAGCGGTACAGGAGATCCACTCTCTCAGATGATTGCCATACCATCAGTGACTTATGGGGGAGAGGGAAAGGTCATTTTGTGTAACAGGGTGGCATCGTATCCAAATCATTTAGAGCATAACTTCAAAGAAAAAACCCTGGAAATCAGGCCCAGTTCACTTCCACATGATCAGCCAGTATCTAAATGTAGTCGGGGAGTCACCACTCCAGCAGAATCCAATGTCCCCCACATGCTTCCCTCAGCCACAGGTCCCCCTCCACCCAGGGGTCCTCGTGGGGGACGATCCACGGGGATCCCGGGAAACATCACATGACCAATCACTGTATGGTGCCTCCTCCAGCGGCATAGTCCCCGCAGTATTGGGCCGCCCGGCAGAGGTGGCAAAAAGAAGGCAGCCATCCAGCTTATGCAGTAGCTCCGATGCGGCCTCTCTCATTTCCCGGAGTATATCCCCTATGTCAAGACGCGTAGAGTGAGCGCTAATGTCACCCGCCATCTCTCCGGCAGCGCGTAACAGATCACAGGCAGCCTCCGGCAATATCCATGCACAGGCACCACTCACACAAGGGTGTCACAGCCGAGGAAATACCTGTCCAGGAGCAACTCCAGTGCATCTCCTGCACTGCACTGGGAATGATCCATCACTCCAATATGGCCACCAGCTTCAACAACGCAATGCTCCAGTCACCGCCATTTTATGACACGGAGAATCGGGCTCAATGGTGGGGGGGTCCTCCAAAGTTGGCAATTTCTTCGAGCCCCTCGTATCAATGGCACCCACCAGGGGCACAAAAGAGTGCCGCTCACTCCCTCTCCCACTGGAACTGACCCAGTTCGATCAAGGATAACGCAAACCACCAGGATGGTACAGGATGGTATGGAGCGGCCCAGAGGGCTCAGAAAGAGCGTCCTCCTCGCTGGCCGGCTAGCCCCGCCCCTGTCCTGTAAAAGTTCATCCCGAGAACGAGACTTGGCTCTCTGTCGGGCACTATCCAATATATCTCTGTTGTAGCCTCTTGCAATCAGCCGTGCCTCCATGTTATCAACCGTACTTTCATAATCATCCCAATTGCTGCAGTTACATTTCGCCCGTAAATATTCTCCATACGGGATATTTTTCACCATACTTTTAGGATGGGCTGATGAGGCATGTAGGATTGCATTTCCCGCTGTTTGCTTCCTAAGAAGTCTGGTCTTAAGGGTTTCTTGGTCAACATAGAACTCAAGGTCCAAAAACTCCATCCTACGGCTATGTATATTGTGAGTAAATCTGATGTTTAAATCATTATTGTTCAAACAATTAATGAATTCCAATAACATGTCCTGACCACCATCCCATATAAGGAACACGTCGTCAATGTATCACAGCCATATGAATGTTTTGTCCATATATTTCTTATTCTCTGATGCCCATGCGACTGAGGTCTCCCAATGCCCCATAAATAAGTTGGCATAAGAGGGGGCAAAGAGAAACCCCATCGCTGTACCTTGGATCTGTAGATAAAATAGATCCCCAAACAAGAAATAATTTTTCGTTAGAACAAACTCCACCATATCCATGACCATTTTAGTATGCTCCAACAGACTTATTGACCAGTCATTCAAGAAGTGTTTCATAGCCCTTAATCCATCTGTATGTCTGATGCTAGTATAAAGGGAGATAACATCCAATGTGACTAACAGATATGTATTCCTCCATGGGATATCTCTAAGTCCGTTAACCACTTGTGTAGTGTCCCTAACATAAGATGACAAATTAGGGACATATGGAGAGATGATTTTATCCACGAAAATGGAGATTGGTTCCAAAATAGAGCCAATCCCCAATAATATGGGTCTACCAGGTGGATGTACCCTATCCTTGTGTATTTTAAGAAGCAAATACAGTGTGGGAATCTTAGGATGTTTGTTACATAGAAATGCCTCCTCATGGTCATCAAGTAAGCCCGCCTCCCACCAAGCTTGTACCTTTTCTTTCCATTCGAGCTTAAATTCTAAGGTCGGATCAGATTTTAACCTTTGATAGCATGTGTGATCCCTCAATTGTCTCTTTGCTTCAAGAACATAATTCTCAGTCCCCATCACCACTATATTGCCCCCCTTGTCCGAAGCTTTCACAATAATCCGGGGGTCCTGTTTCAAGGACTTAATTGCTATAACGGCTGTCTTGGAGATATTATGTATGATTTTACCTTTATTCTTAATCATCTTTCTCACATCCTTTAAGACCATATGTTCAAAAATGGAGATATTAGCTTCAATCGGTCCCACAGGAGTGAACTGTGATTTCTCTCTCAGACCTGTGGATCGACTATCAGAGGTGTTTATTCCCCATTGCTGTATTTCTTCCAGGGAAAGTTCCACTTTCTCAGTGTCTTCTAGACACAATTCCAAGCTCTCGAGATTGAGTAAGTCCAACATATCTGTTACGCACCGTCTATAATCCCCGAGAAGCAAACCAGGTGCCACTGCGATCTCCCTCCCAACAGCCAGTACCCACAATTCCAGCACCCAGCTGATGGGAGAATATATCGCGGAGACACCCAAAAGGAGGAGCCCAGACCGGATCTGCAATGGGAGACAAAAAGAGAGAGAGAGATATTAGTTCAGAGATATCCTAACTGTCCCTACTATCTACAAACCCCCTCCCCCCACATGGAAACCAAAACACCCACAGCGTCTAGCTCCTGAAGTCACTCGAACCGGGTGAAATATCGAAATGCTCCGTAACGTTCAGATTCGAAACAGTCCAGTTCTGTCCTCTTTGCCCGGCCGGGCATCAGCAGATTAGTTCATGGACAGAATCTTCCAGTGACCGCGCACACGCCGTCCTCTCCATAAGCCAAATCCTCCAACACTCCACAGTCGCCGAATCTTTCCAATACTCCAAGGACTCCACCGAAGTGAGCAATAGAATCAGTTGAAAGACACCACTTTGGCGCACTTCCCCGCATTATGAATCCAGCCGGCGGCTGCACGCACAGACGCCGGCTGTCAGCTGATCCTTCAGACACTAGAACAGAAACCATGGCGGCCATCTTAAGTGAGTCTTTTGCCGATCAGGATTATATTCAGAGATGCCACATAACGATGTTATTTAGCAAACCAGTCCTCATGAAATACACCAGGAGAGTCCAACACCTGGTAAGCCAATAGGGCAAGACGATTAATGACCAGTACTGACGGTGTTCTGTTGGCTCTAAACCATCGGAGGCGTGTAGGCAATTTAGGTCCCAGTTTCCATGTCTGTCTGACCCTAGCACTACTCCCAGGGGACCTGCACTTGATCCTACC
>JAWWEL010238500.1:0-10919 GCA_035582915.1 Necturus beyeri | reverse complement strand
CAGCCCTTTTGGTCTTGCCAATATACACTAGATTACAGGGACAGCGTATTATATAAATGACCATTTCGGTGTTACAATTACTCATAAAATCAAGTGTAACAGTAACGTTACCCGATATAGCAATAGTTTTGGTCTTTTCTGTCATAGGGCACATCACACAGTCCCCACAGGGGTAGTGACCAACCAATGTTGGGAGCCCCCAACATTGGGTTATGGTAGGTTGTTTTACTGTGTTTTTAAAAATATTAGTATGCACCAGTTGGTCTTTGATGCTTTTTGCTCGCTTGAGTGCAAATAATGGCTTCTCCAAGGGTTTTCCTCTACCAGTATTTAGTACGTGCCAGTGCTTGTTAATTATAGTTCTGCTTCTCATTGTGAACGTAGTGTTAGTAAAAACTGCAACTAGTTTGTCGCCAACTGTTTTTTTAGTTTTGCCTTCTAATAAAGCCTCTGTTGGTGTTCAAGGCTCACCTAGTGGCCTTCCGAATGAGTTTGGGGGCGTATCCTTTCTCTAACAAACGGCACTTAAGCATTGAAGCAAATTTATCAAATTCCACTCTCGTACTGCAATTCCGTCTTAGCCTAAGAATTGCCCATAAGGGAGGTTATCCCTTAATGATTTAGGGTGATGACTCTCACATGATAGAAGTGCATTTGTGTCTGTGTCTTTTTGGTAAAGTGTAGTATGTAGTTCCTGGCCCTCTGCATAAATAAGTAAGTCTAGAAAACTAATCTTCACCGGATTTATTGTGGAGGTAAATCTCAGGAAAGGGTTTTGAAGATTGACCCAAATGACAAAATTATGTGCTTCTTCAATATCTCCCCGCCAGATTATTAAAATGTCATCAATATATCTTTTCCATGACCTTATATTGTCTAGGTATGGATTGGAACTCGGATAGATGACAGTTTTTTCAAAATTTTCGACATAAAGGTTTGCCAGACTGGGAGCAATGGTGGCTCCCATCGCCGTCCCTTGTATCTGCTGATAGAATGTATGATTGAAACGGAAAAAATTATTTGTGAGAGCTGTCTCCAAACACCAGATGATAAAATCATTTGGAATGGTAAGATTTGTGGTGCGAGTCTCTAATTTTTCTTTTACACATTCAGTTGTTGGCAGTTATTCCATTAGGCGAATACAAATTACAGCTTGACATTCTCCTAAAATCTATGAGTAATTTTAAGGACAACATTCTCAAGGGCAAGATTAAGAAACTCAAAAAAGATTTAGAAACATACCGTCATGAATCAGCCTTCCCCTATGTGAATTGTGATTTTGATTTTAACCATGCAGTAACGTCAAATTCCAACAAAAAAGTTCACTTTAGGAATAATTCCTTTTCAAGTAACTCCAGTATTAGTGACGAAAATGAAGAAGTAGACCTCTGGCCACAAAATACAGACCATTTTAATAGAGGTCGCATTAGGAATAGAGGACAAGGCAACTATAATGGTAATCAGCCGTTTCAATATAATCAAGGGCCTCCTCCCCTACTGTTTGGCCCACCTGGATATCATTCAGGGGGGATGTTCCAACCCCCCTTCCCACCACCCACATTTTTTCCTGGATATCAGTGGGGTAATCCACATACTACACAGAAGCGGGCTTGGCACGGCAACCGTGGGAGATCAAGGCGCCCGCAATATCAGAATTATAACCAACCAAGGCACATTCCTCTTCCGTCTGAGGCTGAAAAATCAAGTAATGCGATGGCAGAACCCTTAACTATAGAACCAGCAGTTCCCTCTAGTTCTTCTTGTCCCGTTATGGTAGCCTCACCATCTACTTCATCCTCGTCTTTTTTAGGGAAGCATCCCTCCAACCCACACGATTGGGGAGTCATGGAACAACGTCTACGAGACAGGCTCCCCATATCGTCCAAAAAAACCTGATTAATATATCGGACTATAGATTGAAAGCTGATGAAATCAGCGTTTTGGAAAAAGGATTAAGTTTTGTTGGGACTAAACGCCATGATCCCTTTTTATACCGGATTGAGCTAAAAACCCTGATCAGAAAACTAAATTTGAATAGATTTTTCGAAGATTGCCCTCCACCAGTGAAGAGTGTCACGGGTTTACGTAATCCATCTACTTTTACACCACCAGCCATGAGGGCAGAGATTATTACATTTGAAAATCTTATATTAAGAGATATGGAAAAAGAAGAGAGTAAACACAAAAACTTCTTTGACAATCTCAGTAAAAATGACAAAAGATGTATCAAAGACTTGAATGATAACACAGGGATAGTCATCAAAAAGGCTGATAAAGGTGGGGCCATCGTGGTACAAAATCGGATTGACTATATTAATGAAATTGAGAATCAACTAAGAGACACAAGTTGCTATAAGAAACTAACTGAAGACCCTACAAAAAAACTTATGGAGGCCATTATCCCCAGAATTGAAAGAGGGGTGAATAGTGGATGGCTGCATAAAAATGAGGGAGATTTTCTTATGAATTCTGATCGGAGGATTCCTATTATATATACCCTACCAAAGATTCACAAGAATCTTTCCCACCCCCCTGGAAGACCGATTGTCTCCGGTTGTGGGTCTATATTAGAACCCTTATCTAAGTTTGCTGATTTCTTTCTGCAACCGTTTATCCCAACTATGAAATCTTTTGTGCGGGATAGCAGTGTAATAGTCAGAGATTTTGAAAAGCTACCATTCGATTCAAATACTGAACTTTTAATGACTTTGGACATTATAGCCCTTTACACAAGTATTCCACAACAGGCAACCATTGATTGTGTAAAAGAGAAATTAGAGACCCGCACGACAAATTTGACTATACCAAATGAATTCGTTATGTGGTGTGTGGAGACTGCTCTTAAGAATAATTTTTTTAGTTTCAATCATACGTTTTATCAACAGATACAGGGAACGGCAATGGGAGCTACTATGGCTCCCAGCCTTGCAAATATTTATGTGGAGAATTTTGAGAACACAGTGATCTATTCCAATTCCAATCCTTTCTTTGACAATATCAAATCATGGAAAAGATTTATTGACGATATTTTCGTGATTTGGCAGGGTGATATGCAGACAGCAAATAATTTTGTTATATGGATGAATCATCAAAATCCCTTTCTCAAATTCACAGCTACGCTACATTCATCCAAGATTAATTTTTTGGATTTATCGATATATGTAGATAAAGAGGAGCTCCATACAACATTATACCGAAAAGATACAGACTCAAATGCCCTTTTATCATATGCAAGTCACCACCCGAAATCCTTGAGGGATAACCTGCCGTATGGCCAATTTCTTAGGCTTAGACGCAATTGTAGCACAAGATCTGAATTCGACACATCTGCATCAGCCTTAAGTGATCGGTTAATAGAAAAAGGCTACCCTCTGAGACTTATACGACAGGCTACAAAACGAGCTCTGAATGCCAACAGAGAAGCTTTATTGGAAGGACATGTCCATAAGGCTACCACAGAGAGACTAGTTGCAGTGTTTACTAACACTACCCTCACAATGAGGAGTAAGAAGTTTATTAATAAACACTGGCATGTCTTAAATACGGGAAAAGGGAAAAAACTGGAGAAACCCCTCTTTGCCCTAAAACGGGGGAAAAACATTAAAGATCAATTGGTTCATACCAATATATTTAAAGACGTAGCGAAACAACCGAGTATTACTCAATGCTGGGGCCTCCCACCACTAGTTGGGCACTATCCATGTGGCGACTGTGTGATGTGCCCGATGACAGAAAAGACCAAAGTGATTACCATATCCACTAAATTCAGGATTACTCTTGACTTTATGAGTAACTGCAATACGGACATGGTCATATATATGATTCGATGCCCTTGTAATCTTATCTATATTGGCAAAACAAAGAGAAGTGTTAAGGAAAGAATGATTGAACACCGGAGTTGTATAAATAACAAAAGAGTGAAAGAACCTCTGGTTACTCATTTTCTTGCTAATAATCATAATGCTGATTCATTTAGGTGGACAGTAGTAGAAAAGATCAATGCCACTGCAGATAAAGCAGGTCTGAGAATTTTAAGTCAACGGGAGCAATTCTGGATTTTTAAATTTCAAAGCCATACCCAAGGGCTTAATGATTGCCTAGAATGGAATGTCCTGTTAAGATAATCATATGCTGTCTTTAATGATCTTGCTTCGACGTTTGCTCCTCTTTATTGTCCTGCTGTTTTAGGGTTATTTTTAATAGTCTTTTTAAGGGTTTTTTTAGAGAGTTTTTTTAGGGTATTTAATTGTCATCTCTTTTGAAGTCTTTTTAGGGGATATTTATGAGCCTTGGTGAGTTTTAAAGTATTTTTTAACTTTCTAGCTCCCTGTTTTAGGTGGTGTGAGGTTTTAATCTGCCGACCACCTATGGTTCTCTATATCTAGTTATTTATTTTTATATTTAAATAATAATTTAAATATTTCTCCTCAATCGGCGGTGGGCTTTCATGATGATCTGCCCGGTTGACATTGGCCCTTCTAAAAAATTGTGTTATCCATATTACAATTAGCTGGTGAAATTACTCTTATGGATACGTCCTTCTTGACCCTTCAGACTGATACTGTAGAACTATGATCACTTTTCTCTTTATCTTGAATTGGCCACATGTAAGAACATGCATTTCTGTTTGTCTCAAGCCTGTGTCCCTTAGTTTGGGACCCCTTGCGATTCTTTGTCTTTTTAGGGCTTATGATTTTGACCTGTTGATTATTTATGTTTTTACATATATTTTTTAGGGTTTATGAGTTTCACCTATTGACCATTCATGGTTTTATACATCTATTTATTTTTAGATTTAAATATATTTTTTTACCTTCCTTTGATTGGCAGAGGGATATTATGAGCATCTGCCCCGGACGATAGCGGTCCCTTTTCCTTGTCTTGAATTGACCGCATGCAACAACAAGCATTTTTGTCTGTTTCAAGATGGCGCCCTTCCCCCTCCCCCCCCCTTTTTTTAGGACCCATCTTTAATGTCTGCCGCGAGTGTCATTATGATCATATGTGAAAGGTAACACTGTGGTCCACTCCCTTTAGACTGGGCTATTGTTGTGAGCGTGTTAGTATCGTCTTTCAGTCAGATATTCTTGTTAATTATTATTTTTACTGACAGTTCTTTATTCATCCGGGGCTACAGGGATGTTGGTTACCCCATTCCCATCTATATTTTATAAATAGGCTCAGTATTTGTTTTTATACATCGCCTAGTTCATATTGGCAGTTTTCTCCTTATGATTTTTTGGCGTTCGTGTATAGATATATGCATTCTGCCTGTTCTAAGATGGCGGTTTCGCTTACCCCTCTCCTCCCCTTCGTTGCGATCCTTTTTTGGTTCGATCCCCCGTTTTTTACGTTTTCTTGGCTTACATTGATATTGGGCCAACAAGTGTATTGCCGCGGTCTATTCTCTTTAAAGCGGGTTATTTGCGCTTGAAGGATGTATTTTGTGCATTATTTTTAATGGCATTTGTAAAAGCATTCGTGTTCAAGTTATTTATTTTTAGCCACTTTGTTTCTGTGGGCTTTGTTTTTATCATAAAATTATCATATAGTCTCTGGCGCCATTTAAAGGTGTTTCAATTTGATTATTGATTCACCCTCTGCTGATCTCTGTTTATGTAGGTCAAACCATTGCAAGATGGCGTTTTCTGTGGTCTATCCTTTTGCTTCTATTTCTTTTGGAGGGAAGCTCTCTTTCCATGATTGGCTAATGAGGTTCTCCACCCAGTATTTATACCAGTGCACCCTGGCTTACCATTGTGCTGCAGATTTTCTTGCTGACACGTTGTCCTGCCATTCTGCTGGATTTTTAGGTAAGCTTGTTGGATCAGCCTTCTGAATGACTCTATGCCCTTTTTGTCTCGCCCTCTCTGGCGATACACTTATAAACATATATTTGTTTTTTTTCCCTTCTTTTTTCTCCTTCCTTCCTTCCTTTTCTTCTTTTTCTTTTCAGATGCTTGTTTAAAGGGCCGTTGGTACGATTGGTTTAGTTCATGAATGATGCACTCACCGGCTGGTGACTGATCTACACACTGAGGTATTCTGTGAGAACCCTCAAGAAAACTAGATCCCTATGATTACCACAGACCTGTTATAAACATTCTGTTTTTGATGAGATAACTAAAATTAGTATCTCTGGACCGTATGGTATTTGTACATTATTGCCTGTTTCTGCTACAGTGACATTGCAATCGACTCCTCTTTCGGAAAAACCTGAAGAAGGATACAGCCATTTCAAAGCTGAAACCAGAAACTAGAGATATCTATAGATCTAGTCGTTTATTGTTTTGGGGATTGTGCAATTGTTGTTTTATGCTGTGTATTAGATTATTTATGTACACTTTTTTCTTGTAGGTTTTAGGATGTTTTAGTTTTTTTAGGATGTTTTAGAAAAAGGTTTTTATGGGATTACTTGTTTTTATCCCACACCTTTTTACTAATTTCTGTGACCCATCTTTTTATCATGTTGTATATGTTATGTATTTAATAATATATTGATGGTGTCTCCTTAAAAAAACTACGGATATAATAAACTGACTAAATTACTGAATAAGCTTGAATGGGAGCGTACCCTCCCCAGACATTACCCATGGTTAGGTGCCCACCCTGCGCCGATACTTGGCGGCGCTCTATGCGCGGAAAGTTATCCTTCATTTGGTTGGCTACACTGCCGCACCTGGTTCTCAGCCGGGGCGTAGTCTCTCCTCTTGTGGCAGCGCTCTCCCTGACCGACGCTTCCCCCGGAACCCTGCGCATGGGCCCGCGGGGAGCACCAGAAAAGATGCCTTTCTGCCTGGGTACGGACCCTACGCAACGGACTTAGACCAGGGCTTTATACCTATTTTGGAGTGGAGCCTAGCTCCACACTCCTAACCACTATTCTTTGTGATCGTTCGAGGTTCGCTCAACCCCTTTTATTCGTCGAAAGTGAAGGACAGAGGGACAAACTCCCCTGCTATCTCTTCAAATTCACGAATCAGCCTCTGCGTTGTGCTTAACTCTTCCTCCGATAGCGGAGGGCTTCCTTCACTTTCTACCTTCTCCAGGTACTGAATTAAGTCTGTGGACCCAGTGGCCTCTCCAGGATTTTGCAGGGGCAATGAAGAATCTGATTCGAATATCAGTGTACCACTATCGACGATCGTCAGATCAACAACCACCCTCAACTGGCAACTGTTATTAGTGAACAGCGTCATGAACTGCCTGCCTGCAACACTGAAGTAACCACACTTTAATCATTTTGATCAACATTAGTCGGCAACTGTTCAATCACCACAGAACTGTATCAGCACAGTAAACGCATTTCTTGATTCATCAAATACAGACAACAATGTTCTCCCACTTGCCCATTGAGCCCTCTGTACCCTCAGGTTAGTGCTAATATCTGGCTACCACGTAGGTGAATCACTAGTCTGTCCAGATCCTCTGGATACTTTGTAATCCTTGTATCATTTCTCGTGCTTTAACGACGACATCTAATGCAACCCAGATGCCTCCCTTTAGACCTGGGACGGTTCAACCTATCCTCCCTGCTCAGGGTTACCCTTTGTGACAGCACTCTGCCGAGGATACCGCGCCCAGAGGGGGAAAAATCCCTTTGGGTGGGGGCTGTGTCGCCGTAGCACCTTCTCAGGGAAACCTTAGATTCAACAGATATTGAATCGGTTGAACGGCGTCTGTCGCTCGGCACTCGGTATGAGAATACCTCGCCTAGAAAGAGAGTCCGTTTCTTCCTCCTTGCTCCCCAGACTGTCAATTGGTTCGGCCCGGCGCACCCCTTCTACGAACGGTGGTCGGAAGAAGGATCAGCCTTCACTCCCGCATACTACTCACTCGGGGCAGCCCTGTCACTCGGGGCAGCCCTGTCAAACCCATCCGTTAGGACATAGGGGACTCAAAGAGCGGTCCTCTCCCCTGGTCTGTCTGTCACTGCCTGTTTGGGGTCCTTTGGGGGAATGGTTGCCTCTCACAGTAAATGGGAATCTCACCTTTTGGGATCTTTTATGCACCACCCCTATTCTACTAGTGTGATCTTGATTTCTCTTATCAAGGGAAGTTTCACCACTAGGGTAATGATTCTGATTCCTTCGATTGTGCCCGATACCATCACCCTCTGGTTTGTTATCCGGCCTCTTGTCCAGGACACGTGTACCCCCCTGTCACCGGTATTCACGCAACAGAGCACAATGTCCGTACTATCCCTTGGATCTTGGTAAATGGTACACTTTACAATGTAACCTGCCTGTGATGGTCCCCTATCTGCGCCGCGGGCTCTAAAGCTCAGCACTCTATCCATGCACCTGTATGCCTAGGGACCAGGAGGTGTTTTCTAGGTACTCTTAATTCCCCAAAGTTAGCGTCCCGGGGCAGGACTTCTCAGTTACTACTAATCGGCGGTCTGAGGGTGTCGCACACCAAAGGGCTAGATCTCGTCTGTAGGCTCTGCTCTCTTCCCTGCCCCTGTGCCGGGTGCGGAGGATCCCGCATGTCCCCTCCTCCCCCCTGCCCTGCATCAGTCGAAGTGGCACGCCCACTCCCTCTAGGGGACGCAGGGGAGATCAGCTCCCATCTGCGCTATTTCCCCGGTGCAAGGAAGGTTGTGACCGGTTAGGACCACCCGTCAGGCATCAGGGGTTTGTATCTAAGGGTGCCTTACTCGGAAGAAGCCTGGCTTGACTTTCGAGCGGACCCTATCGCCGGCTCTAAACAGCACCTGGCTCTCAGTGAGGGTTTGCGCGGAGCTCCTCCCACTAGGGGTTTGCTTGCTGCACGAGTCCGGGCTGGAAGAGCGCCTGTCAGATCTATCTTGCCCTGCCCACTTTTCACGCTCTCCGGCACAACCTCGGAGTCGGGTTCGCGGTCCCCGATTGCGCAAGTCAGTCGCAAGACACAGAATATGAGCTCGGACCCAAGCCCCCTCTTTCGGGTCATGGAGTGGTACCCGTGACTCTGTAGGGTCGGTTTTGCGGAGCGTCCCTCCATGCGAGAACAGGGCTCGCCTATGGAGCTACCGCCACGCAAGCCTCGGGGTCAATTCACAGAGCGACCCTCCCACGTGAACTTCTAAGCTCAACCGCGCGGAGCTTCCTCCACGCGAGGGGTATAGGGCTGCGTCATACACCTCGAACGGAGGGGTGGGGGGGAGTGTGCACGGATTGCCACTCCCTTTAGATTGCCCAGCGAGCAGCACGCACGTGAGTGTACCGTACTCAGAAGGAACCTAGTTTGCTCCCGAGCGGTCCCTATCGCCAGCTCTAAATGTCGCCAGGCACTCAGTGGGGATACCAAAATGCGGAAGGTCCCGTTTAGTCCCTCCTCCTCTCTGCGCCGCGTCAGTCGGTGCGGCATGCCCACTCCTTTAGGGGACGCAGGGGAGATCAGCTCCCATCCACGTTGGCTCCCCGGTGCAGGGGTGGCGGTGACCGGACCCACCCGCTTATGGAACAGAGGTTCTGGGGGGACGGAACTCCTCCCACCCAGGGCTCTATCGCTGCTGATCACGGGGGGCTACCGCCAACGTCTCCCGGCTCCTCACAGCTGCAGGCCTCGCAGCACACTTTTGGGCCGGCCCCTGGCTTAACGGACCGCCCTAGGAGGCGGCTCGTCCCTCAAAAGGGTAGCTTCTCCCCGCCCACAGTCCTCGACCCCGGCTGGTGGACAGACCCGCCTTAGTCTATGTGGCTCCTCCCCTAGGCTCTGTTACACCTCCCGCTCTGGTCCCATTTGCCTAGGTGTGCCCCGCAACGCAGGTAGGTACTCGCATTACGTTGTCTTCTTTCCTCCGACCTTGTTCTCTCGATCTGTCGCCTTTTCTACTGCAGCCTCGATCCGTGTGTTGCGCTTTGTGCGGCGCGCGCCCCGGAATCTCCGATTTCGCATGGTGCACCCCCAGCCTGCTCTAAATCAAGCAGCGCTCGGTTATGCCCGGAAATCGGTGTGCAGGGTGTCGCGTTGCTTACTTGCCAACAATCCGGGCGTCAACGGCACCAAATGATGTAGCCGATAAAGGTTAGGCCCAAAATCGGCGGAATCTCTAAGACTCCTGACTATATCTAGATACTCACATTCTATATCAGGAATCTCGGTGCAGGAAAAAGGTACAGGAAACCAGCAGAAACAAGTCCCTTGAAAGATTAATTCTTTTATTTGTGAAGTTCGAAAAATTGCCCAAACAGGAGAAAAACAAACTTTCAGGGTAACCGGAGCTGCGCAGGAGACTTCTATGGATGTTCAAGCAGACCTCGGGCATGGAGATGCCTCAGTCTGAGTCCATAGAGAGTTATGAAGTCCGGTCCGTGGCATATTTATGCCCTTTCTGACCTGTGGAAGAAGGCCCACCCCACCCTCTTGCACGACACATGACGTTGGTAGTTCATCATCTTTAATGCCACCCTCAAGACGTTAATACAGTATCCCCATTGGTGTAGCAAAGTTCCCTACTCTTGCCAAGTTACCTGCAACATTGTTGCACCGATGTCTGGCCGTCCCTCTTTCTGGAAGCGGTCTTCAGCTTTGGCCTTGGCCCGGCACCTGGTCTGAGTCCTGCACATGACCCTTTTGCAAGGAAAAGGAGGGGGCTATTGCTCGTTCGGCAATCCATAAGCACTTTAAGTTCATTTATCCCATAACTCCCAATTAAGAACAATTTTCCCATTTACATTCGACGATTCTCTCTTCCTTAGGTCAAGCTCAAAAAGAAACATGCGAATGCGTGCTCCCAACCCAATTTAGCAGAAACACCTATCTTGTTCATTGTAAATGCGTGTGTGTACAGAAGCCAGCTTTGAAGTACTATTTACAGAGAATAGGGTGGTGGTAATCAGCCACGCCAGAACCTTCGAGCATTCTTCAATCACGTGTACTCAAATTGGCCAATGGCTAAGCTTCTCTACCCTAACGGCCATTTTGAGTGCACA
>JAWWEL010238499.1:0-16643 GCA_035582915.1 Necturus beyeri | reverse complement strand
CTGCCGCATATTACAAAGACACCGTTCTTTTAGCACAACCATGCACTGACTCCACTAAAAATGTCTCTGCTAGCATGCCACAAATGTCTTTGGCACACAGCCCCTAAACTGCCCCAAATCTCAAATATACATGTCAGTAATCTACTGTATCTCAGACACTGCAGTTATGGAAACCATTCTGTTTGTTTTAAATGTTTTAGTATTTTTATTGGGGAAAGCACAGGCATACAATATGAAAACCATAAATGTAAAACAAAACAAGAAGCCTGAAGGAGGAAAAACAAATAAGAGAATGCCTATAAATACTAAAACATGTAATCCCTGACACTAAGGGAGAAGAACCGTAATAAGAAAAGAAAAAAAAAGAGAAAGGGGACAGGGGAAATCATATTTCAGTTAGCATTAATGATGCGATATATTTTTCAAACTGTGCCCAGATCTGTCTGTATCGGGAGACTCGGTTCTGTGTGATTAAGATAGCTTTCTCAATATGACACACCTCAATCAGTTTGTTGAACCAGTTCTTTACTCGAGGAGCGATGGGATCCTTCCATGCTCGGGGAATGTGCAGTCGGGCAAGATTTATAGCCAAAAAAAGGAACTCTTTATTACTCCTAGTTTCTGCCGTATTACCAAACATTATATATTTAGTCGTGGGGGCACATGCCATTCCGGTAATTGCTGATAACTTAGCGAATATATTGTGCCAATAAGTGTCTAGGCTCGTACATGATACCATCATATGACATAAATCCGCAGAGTATTCCTGACATCGTGGGCAGCTGGCATGACTATCGTTATACATTAAATTAAGTCTTCTAGGTGTGTAATAAAGTTGGAATATATATTACGATTGTAATGAATGCAGAATTTGGTGGCTGTAATTACAGTTCGTGCTAAAGTTAAGCCTGCCTCCATCCGGCCCACGACGTCAGAAGAGGGTAAGATTGCTCCCCATTTGGCAACAATCGGATCTTGTCTTAGAGAGGAAGTCCCCAAAAAAATGTTGTAACCAGTTGTAATTGTCTTCCCCGGGAGGCCCCCTGACAGAGTCCGATTATCCGTTGATTCAGTTGGAGTACCGGGTTTTGACATACCACTTCCGCCCGAATTTGTAGAAAGAAAAAGAAATCCCCGGAAGGAACATGAAAGTTATCCATCAAATCAGTATAAGTTCAAAATGTTCCTTATTGATACAATTGCCCAACGGACCTTAGAGCAGTCTGTTTCCATATAGAGGCCCTCTGCGCAGTTTGTATTACAGAAAACAGCGGGTTATCCCATAAACATGTAAAAGTATGACATATTGGCAAAGAGAGATGTTTACTAATTTCTCTCCAGGCTATCATATAAGATTGAAGAGTCTTAAGTTCTTAAGGCGCATCCGTTTAAAAAAAAGAGGTGAGCCAAATTTTGAGTCCCCCGACCAGCCCAGGCATCTAATCAGTAATGAAATGTGAAATAGCACATATACATTATCAATAAAAAAGCACTGAATTCGCCCAATTAAAGTAGCCCAATTATACATTCTCAAATCAGGGAGGCCGAGCCCACCTTCATTCCACTGGCGCTGGAGTTTTGTCAGGCTTCGTCTTGACGGCTTGTTAGACCATATACATTTTGAAAATAATGAATTAATAGTTTTAGTTTGAGCCTTAGAGATATTTATAGCCAAAGCTCGGAATATATATAAGAATTTAGGCAGGATGAACATCTTAATAAGATTAACTCTAGCGACAATGGATAGTGGAAGGTGGGCCCAACGAGTCAGTAAACATTTAGTTACGGCTACTACTCTATTCCAATTTGTCAGGGCTATTTTACCTGGATCATGTGTAATAGTTATCCCCAGATACTCTGTTTCTTTAACTGTGGGGTCGGTATAATTGTTGATATTCCATACCATAACTATGGTTTTATCGGTATTAAGTCGGTATCCTGATATTTTCCCAAAATGTATGGCCAGTTGTTCTATGGCTGGAATTGCTAGTTTAGGGTCAGCTGTAAATATCATCAAGTCATCAGCATACATAGTCAATTTCATATTTCCTCCTACCCTGGTACTAAACGGAGTGATACGTGGATCCTCTTTTAAATAACCTGCAAGTGGTTCAATATAGAGAGCGAAGAGCAAAGGGGACAGCGGACAACCTTGACGAGTGCCCCGCTGAATCTCAAAATACTCAGAATATTTACCATTAACACACACTCTGGCCCTAGGTTTGGTGTATATCGCCTTTACTGCAGAAATTAAGATATCTGGAAGTCCGAGAGCAGATAATAAGCCCCATAAATAAGACCAGCACACACGGTCGAATGCCTTTTCAGCATTGAGTAATATTAATGATAAGGGGGATCCTTCCTGGACAGCTAAGTCAATTGCCACTGCTGATAAATTAGTGTCTTCTACCGTGGATTTTCCAGGTACAAAGCCATGCTACTCCTGACTAACCAGCCCCTTAACAAGCAGCGACAATCGAGTTGCCAAGATTTTCGCAAAGATCTTGCTATCTGCGTTGAGCAGAGAAATGGGCCGATAAGAAGAGCACAATCTTGGGTCTTTATTTTTTTTTGGAAATATAACAATTGTGGCTTTTTTCCATGTCTCAGGGGTCTGACCAGTTAGGAATGCAGTAATAATTACCTGAGTAAAAAGGGGGGCGAGTACATTCCAAAATTTCTTATAAAATTCCGCCGGAATTCCGTCCGGACCTGCTGCTTTATTCAGCGGGGCAGACCCCACCGCTTCTCTAACTTCCTCTTCCGAAATGACCCGAGCCAGACCAATCTTCTGCTCCTCAGTTATCTGACCTATAGAGTGTTGATGGAGATAATCATAAATTTCTGGCTGTGAGGGAGTAAGACTTTCAGTATACAGCTCTTTATAGTAGGAAAGAAAAACCTCAGTGATACTCTCCGTAGTATCGCAATTGCTGCCAGCTGCATTCTGGATCGAAGTGATGACAGATTTAGCCCGGCGCTCCCTATCCTGAAGCGCAAGAACTTTCCCCATTGATTCACTATGCTCATAAAGCCGATGTTTACGAAGCTGAAGTGCCTGATTAATGATATCGTTGCCAATAGTTCACATTTTGGCTCATAAATTCGTCATTGTTACCTGCAATGCATATGCCATATGACGGTATCCCATAGCTCGTAACAAAAGGAGTTGTGCGTGCTGTTTCTCTACATCTCGAAGATGCTCTTGCATCCTCTTGAAATTTCCTGTTTCCTTACGATGTTGTCTAATTGCATAAGTAGTAAAACAGCCCCGTACAAAAGCTTTTAACGTATCCCAGACATTCATAGCAGGGGTGGACCCGATATTAATCTGAAGAAAAAACATCAGTTGTTCCTCTAAAAAGGTAACAAACTTCGCTTGTCCCAATAGTTTCCTATCCATTGACCACTGTGGAGCTTCCTTGACTGGGATGCTAGAATATTGGATTGAAATGTATAAAGGTGAGTGGTCCGACCATATGATAGGCCAGATTGCACATTCGTAATGACCAATTAATGATTGTGAACATAAAGCAAAATCAATCCTTGAATATTGTCTGTGGGGGCAGAGAAAAAAAGAATATATTTCGCCACAAATCCTCTAAATTGAAGTTCTTAATAAAGCATTGGTAGGCTCTTCTAAATCTGGGTTTGCGAATATGTCCCCCCACCGTGGTTCTATCAATATATTAATTGGGGGTAAAGTTAAAGTCACTGCACACAATTATATTGTTAGCTCGATCGGCTAATTGAATTTCCAGAATATTTAACACCTCTGGATTGTCTACATTATGACTATAAATATTAGCCAGAGTAATTTTTTTTTTCGGTTTAAAAGTTTTCTTGATGTCAGAACATACATACATAACAACGTATGAAATCAGCTCTTAGGTTATAAAAGCAACGATATGTCACATTCATTTGTTATTCATTTTTGCTAACCTAAATCATCGTGAGTGCTGTTCAATTAATCTTACCATATATATATATATATATATCTAGCATACTTTCAGAATTTTCAATACAATTCATCCTACGTGCATAACGTTACAACCCATAAGAAAAAGCTAGTATCATGTCAGTCAATATTTAAACACATCACTAACCTTTGCTATGTATGATCAATTCATCTAATTCTTATAATTTTTAATGGGGGGGGGTATAAGACACACACAGAAAACACAGTGCAGACATAGGTGCACACTACAAAGCAAACACTAGGAAGAAAGGGGAAGGGTATCAGGGGTAGGAAGGTTATATTCAACATAAAATATCAGACCAATTACGTAGAATATTCATCACCTTCTGAATTTAAGTCTTACATCTGAAATCTAGCCCTAATCACGGGGGATTCCATATTCTAGGCATGTTATTTAAATAATCATACAGGAGGGCCCATTTCACCTCATGTTTAGTTATAGCACTCGCGGAATTTGTAGCAATTCTTTCCAACCTTTGGTGTAAACAGATCGTATTCCACCACGCCTCTTGATTTAGTTTATTTGCATTTTTCCAGTTTTTAAGAATGGATTGTAAAGCAATCGCTATGAATAAGTCCAATAGTGTATTACTGGGACCCAAGTCAGGGATATTGGGGTCTATATATCCTAATACAATAGTCTTGAGAGTTACATTGCACTTGAACTTAAAAATATGTTCAATCATTTTCCACACCTGTTTCCAAAAAGTGTAAGTGGGCGGACATTCAAAAAGCATATGACTAAGATTACCTTCACAGGACTTACATGTCCAGCAAAGATTATTTGGCAAACTACCCGCTTTATGGAGCGTAGATGGAGTGATGTGTGTTCTATTTAAAATGAAAAACATGGATTGTGTTATGCTGGCCGACACCGATACTCTATGACATCTCTGCCAGATCTTTTCCCATGTGTTATTACACAGTTCTGTGGCAAAATCTACCTGCCATTTAATTTCTGCTGGAGAAGTTGTCTTTTGTAAAGTGTCACCTCTAATGATACTGTATATGTGAGCAGCTTTGGCTTTGGGGCTAGCTAAAAATAATTGTTTCAGCTGAAAACTTTTTACATCAGATACGCTTCTATGCTTGTCCACAGCCAATCTAATCGCATCAGCAATAAGAACATAGGTATCACGTTGAGGTGGATTGCGAGTGAAGTTCCCACAGACGTCTTCGAAAGTTATAATCTCTCCATCTATAAATAAATCGCCTAAACACCTGAATCCTGCTTCAAACCAGTTTCTCCAGAAGACCGTTCTACCCTTGATCTTTATCAGTCTGTTGTACCAAATGGGAAATTTAAGTATCCCGAAGACATTATAATATTTCACCAGTAAGTTTTTTGTTACATTAATAACAGCATTCCTTTTGGTTTTAACAAAGGTGTCCATACGTACAACATCAGTCAAATCGAAGGGAGCTACCAATTCTTTCTCTAATTGTAGCCAAACTGGGGTTTCAGTAAACACCTGCGAAAAGAGCCAGTTTGATGCTTGTTTTAGTATGAAAGCAGCTTGGTATAACCGGAAGTTTGGGAAGTTAATACCTCCTCTGATTTTGGGCATTTTTAAGGAAGCAAGGGATATTCTGGCTCTCTTCGAGTTCCATAAAAACTTGGATATGATATTGTCTAGCTTTTTATAAAGTTTTTCATGGAAACGCAATGGCACCATTGACAAGTAATATAGTATAATCGGCGAAATCATCATTTTAATCGTGTCAACCCTACCCCACCAGGATAATTTTAACGGGGACCATTTCTCTAATTTTTCTGTAATCTTCTTAATGAGTGTGTCAGAATTAGTAGTTATCGTATCCTTAACATTTTTATGGAACATAATACCCAAATATTTTATCTTCACTGGCTGCCATTTGATACCAAAGTGCTGGACCTCTTCCTTTGTGCAAAAGGAATTAAGGGGCATAAGTTCCATTTTGTCTATATTTAATTTATACTCAGATACTTTTGAAAATTCCTCTATATGCTGTAATACAAAAGCCAAGGATGATGCAGGGTTCTTCAAATATAACATAATGTTGTCTGCATAAGCTGACACTTTATAAGAGGTCTCCTTAGTTACACTTACTCCTTCCACTTTAGGATCTTCTCTTAACCTTTGTAATAATGGCTCTAGTGATAACACAAATAAGAGGGGTGACAAAGGGCAACGCTGCCTAGTCCCTCTACTCAAACCGAAATACGGAAAAAAAATATTATTGACAAAGACAGAAGCTTGAGGGGAGTGGTATAATATCTCAACTAATGAGATAAAGTTAGGTCCTATACCATGTCATTTTAGAGATTCAAATAAATATTTCCACCCCACCCTATCAAATGCCTTCTCCGCATCTAGTCCAATTGCGGCCAGTGACTCTTTTGATTTTTCTGCTATGCTTAAAATATTGCAGAACAGCCTTGTGTTGGAGGAAGAAACCCGTCCCTTGATAAACCCAGACTGATCTCTGTGGATTAATTGAGGGAGAAATATTTCTAATCTCTTGGCAAGAATTTTGGCATAAATTTTGCAATCGCAGTTAATTAGGGAAATGGGTCTGTAATTTTGTGGTAGTGTGACATCCCTTCCTTCCTTTGGAATGATAATGATCATGGCTTCTGTGAAAGTGCCCGTGGCGCATTTTTTAGAGTTAAAGTCCAAATATAGAGATAGTAGATGTGGAGACATAATATCTTTAAAATATCTATAGAATTCCACCCCCAATCCATCAGGTCCTGGTGCCTTCCCCACTTTTAAATCATTAATGGCTGTTGTAATTTCTGCTAAGGAGATTGGGGCCTCTAATCGAGAGAGATCAGTCTGGTTCGCCAGTGGGTTGGGAGCTTTACCAAGAAAAGTCTTAATTTCTTGATCTGTAGGGTCCCTCTCCGAGGAATACAGAGATTAATAATAATCTGCAAAAACTTGTGCTATATCAGTATCAGAACGGAGGGAAGTACCTTGTGAGTTTTTGATCATAGGAATCTTTTTCCGCTCTTTCCTATTTTTCAAATATGATGCCAGTAGTGTACCCATCTTATTGCTTCCACCATGATATTTGGATTTCACTTTCATTAGAAAACCACAAGCATTCTCCGTCGCCGTCTTGTTGAACTCTGTTTTAGCCTTGATCAGCTCTTTTAAGTTCTCAGGGGTACGAGAAGACCAGTACCCGTGTTCTAGTTCTTTTATTTTTGAAATGTTCTTTTTGGAGGCCTTCTGGAAGTTCTTGTTTCTGTTTGCCACAAATGATGTAATAGCACCACGTAACATAGCTTTGAAAGCGTCCCAGGTCGTGGACCATGACATATCTGCCGGATTATTTTCACAAAAAAAGTTACCATGTATCTTCTTTACATATGGAGGAAAATATGGATCTTTTAGGAGAGATTGGTTGAACCGCCACCTCTTGTTTTTGCTGAGATTATCTAAACAATCGAAATCAGACAATACAGGAGGAGCATGATCTGAAATAATTATGGCTCCAATTTCACAGTCAGTTTCTCTGGTGGTGTATGTGAGGGAGTACCCATGGGGGACCATGTGATCATGGGTGGCGGTGGGTTTGAGCCAGGTTTGTGTGACGAAGAGCAGGTCCAGGTCTCTTTCTGTGATGATGTCATGTATGTCATAGGCATGAAGTCCTGCAGATCCGTCATTGCTAATGCAGAGTTACATTATGTGCTGGATATTGTGGGCAGGTATGTCTGTTGTTGGTGCAGCTAAGTCTCGTGTTGTTGGGTTGTGAAGAATGTTCATGGTGGCAAGTAACTTGTTGCTGGCAGAGTCAATGTCAATACCTGTGGGTTGCTGGCTGTGCAACAATGGTGAGCTGTACCTGGTCATGTTTTGCATGATTTCTATAGTTCTTGTGTGGATCTGGTCTCATGGATCTGTCCGCAATTGGAATTAGGCCTTACGGGGTGGCCAAGAGTGAGTCCTTTCTTTGTCTGCCCTTTGCTGTGGTCAACTTTATGTAACGTTAGTTTTATTGAACCATCACAGTACACTTTTCACTCGAAAATAACATCTTTGTGGCACGTGCCACAGCAGATGGCATTTATAAAAGCACTATTTTGCCAGCTATTTATAGCTCCAGATACTAAAATATTTCTCTAGGTTACCATCTGAAGCTGGTCCATTCATATCATGCTTTGATATAGCATTTTATCAAAGTTCAAACTACAACATTAAAAAAGTTCAAAACCGAGACTATGTGTTTTAGTTCATCTCCACAATCTTACAAAGCCCATTAAATTATTATTTTCATTTGCCACATATTCCTGTCTTCACATGTAATAAAATGATTCACATTAAAACTTTTTTTTTAAAGTTCATATCCAGGAATCAAACCCCTAATGCTGTATGTGAAAGACAAAACCACACGTGTGCTGCGTGGCGGCGGGCGATCTCAGGAAAAGGGCTAATGCTCCCTGTGCGGGGTCCTGGTTGTGAGTTGCAGTGCCTCACTGTGCCAAAGAACAAGAGGAAATCACAGAATCTCTCATTACCATAAGGGTATTTATTAGTGACAGAGTTGGGGGCGTCAGAAAGTGCACCAGGTTTAGCGCAAACGAGTGGGGAGATGCGTTTCACAGCTAGGTTGTTTCACCAGGTTTTGATTTAGACAGGTGATTGGTGATCTTTCAGGGCTATTTCCCGACATTAGGGATTTTTTAAGTTAATAAAGAAATAGGAAAATCCTACAAGTGAAACAGTTTGGTGGGGTGGACCTCTGAGTAGGCCAATCTAAGGAAACATATCCTGGAGGAGAAACATAGAATCATCCAAAGTTTATCAAGTGCACATTCAAAACTACCAGTATTGGTTTCCTGGTACACATCACTTGATTTACTTGGAATTCTGGGAAATCGAGTAATGCCTTCGTGGCCAATTGGTGCGAGACTGCCTCCATCTTGGTAGAAGACTAGACCCCTGATGCGTGTCCATGTTGGTGGAGGAATGGGTTGATGTGTCCAATCGGCAAGCGGGGAGGATCTTGTTGCGAGGAGCCGGTTAGGCTGAGATGTGTTGTCACAGCCGCTTGTCTGAGAATGTTACTCGACTTGTAAGCAATGTTGACAGCACTCGTGATTCATGCAAAGCAACCGTGACAGTGCGTGCGTTAGTCTGGCCAGTATTATGCTCCCAGACAAGATGTTGGTTATTCCTGTCAGCCCTGTGCTGTTCATGCATTAGTATAATCCATTGTGGTTCTGTTATTATCCTGGGGCTGAGGCGCCTTTGTAGTGCACGGCATGTAGGAAGAGGCTGGTGCCTATCGCGTTCTAGCTTTACCCGATGGGTTGTTGGGTTGCTGAGCGGGCAGGACGTATGGCCGCGAGGGTCTGCTCCCGGCTGTTGCGGTACATGGAGAGCCACGCCGACAGGAACGCAGTGCTGCGCCAGCAGGGACATGGTGCGGGGAGCCGGCACAGAAGAACGTCGTCACGGACGTCTTTCCCACGTGACAATGGGACATGGGGGCGGCCATCTTGGCAGGACATTTCATTCAGGGCGGGAGGAGCCTTCATCAGCAACATGCGTGAGGGATTAGTGGCTTCTACCTGGACATGGGCAATGCACAGCAACTTGGGATCTGGGGGAGGGACAAACATAGAGACTACTTCCTGGGTGTTCCCTATTTAAACTCTGCTCTCTTCCACCTCAGGTCCTGACAACATTTGTTGGTGGGCTCCTCCACACTACAGTTCGCTTCATCTGCGTCCTCCGTTTCCCATCTCGTTCCTCTTCGGATCTATCCTTCTCCTTGCTTCAGAACTTTGCCTTGACCTTATTACCAGTTTCTCAGCATCTCTTCTCACCTTGGCAGACGGCTAAAGCTACATCCCTAGCCACATAAGGTATTACCTGCTTCCTTACCTATACCATTCTTTACCCGCTTGCATTAAGAGTGATACTAACCACCTCTCTATTTCCTCTGCAGGTGTCTGCTGAGTTTATTATTTTTCCTTTGTTGTTTTGGTTTGTTATTTCAGTTCTTTATTTTATCCACTTCCACTTTCCCTCGACCTCCACACCTGGCACAGGGTTTATTCAATTATACTTGTCAGTGTGGGAGCTAGAGGGAGTTGGGAGTCAGCATCCATACTCCTGGTTCCGTCTGTGAACACAACAGGTTCATGCATGTTAAGTGGGGGAATAGAAGTGATGGTGCACTTTTATTTAAGCAGTCAATGAACTGGCTGACACAGTGTTATCGCTCTGGTCAGTCCCACTTACTGAAATATATTAGGTAAGTGAGTAGTATGTAGGTTCCCCTTGTCAGCGTTCTTACTAACCTTGGCCATTATAGGTGTGATGATCCTATGTGATGTGTTGATGCAAAAGTGGTGTACATTAAAAAGTGTTTAAGTGGGAAAAAATAATAATATCCAAAAGTTAAAAGAAAAGCGAGTGACGACTTCAAATGTTTATATTTCGAATGGCGCCAATCAATTCTTGACCGCCAGGAAATAGTGGCATTCACGCAAGAAAGATTTAGTACCTTTACTTCTGATGGGTGTGTAGGGAATTCCTGGAATAATGTCCAGATTTAATCCAGGACACGTTTGGAAATATTACTGCAGAAATGAGTAAAACAATGAGAAGTATCAAGTCATCTAACTAAAAGGTGCTTGACTGATTTGCATATGGTTGATCCTCTTCTGTAATGGCACAGTAGAGCTAAACAATCGATGGAATGCTACCCAGAGGGCATAAAGAAATAGCCACAGTGGTTTGATTAACTCATTTAAGCATTTCCATCACCCCTTTCGTTTTTTGAAGTATCAGGTCATATCACGATTAATTTTACGGTGCTCAACCAAGCAGATGCGATTCTTCTAAGATCATTAATGATTTGAAGCAAGGTGAATGTATGAATGATGGAAGCAGAATAAAGTGTAGAACCTTATTAATATTTGAATTGGCTAAATTATTTAATCGATTCAAATTAAATATTATTCCCCCCCACTGAATTCAATCTTTGTTCAATTTTTTAAATATTTGTGTAGTACCTTTCATGACCTAGCCCTTTGAATAGGTTAGAACGGGCACTCGCTCTACCCAAATAATGATGATAAGGGTGTAAGCAAGATTAATCACCCAGTCAATGGAAGAATAGACTACTGCATTGTTATCTATGCAGGTCTTGTCAGGGCTCGAGGCCCTGACCCCGCTGGTCATGACCGGCGGCGGGGGTCACTTACCAGTGTGGCGGCTCCCGGCGGACGCTTGATGCGCCCCGTTTGAAGGGACTCGCGCCAGAGTGGCGGCTCCCAGCGGACATTTGATGCTCGCCCCGTTTGTGCTGGGAGTCGCGCCAGAGTGGCGGCTCCCGGCAGACGCCTGGTGCTTCCCATGCGTGCTGGGACTTGCGCGGGAGCGCCGAGTCCCATGTCGCAGCGTTGGAGGCTGGGGGCGCCTTGCCTGGGCAGATACAGTATGCGGGGGCGCATGATTCCCCTGTCATCGGGCGCGCCGTTTTTTCATGCCTCTCGCGGTCTACAACTCCCAGGATGACCGGCGGCTGGATGACACGGAAGGCAATACGTGTCAATTAGGTTGCGTACGCATTCTCCGTATATAAGGAACTGCTGCACTGAACTCCATGCTTCGCATTTGCTTTGCTGCGCGTGGAGCTGTGGAAGTGTCCTGGAGCCTGCTGTTTTCGAGCGTTTGTTATTTGGAGCCTTGGAGAACGATGATCTGAAAGCTAAGTGTTCAGGACATACTAAAGTACTTAAAACCTGTGGAGGTTTTTTCTGATATCTCTTTCACTGCCTTGGTGGTACATTTGTTTTTGGAGCATTTTTTCTTTTGTTCTTTACATCCTTGGATCCAAGTACTTTAGGGACTTGGGAACTGCCAAATCCTTTGGATCTAGGATTCTGTGGGACTACCGCATTTAGTATTGAGTGGCATTCCCCAAGCTGAGGTGCCTCTGGGTTAGACACAGGCGTTTGGGTGGTGGGTTTTTGTTGGGTTCTCTGGTCTACCTATACTGCTCCTGATTTTTGTTTTTGCAGATATCTTTTTCCTCCACATTCTCAAGGGACCTAGGTTCATTGCTGGTATCCATCCTTCCCTAGGTAAATTTGCACATGTTTACTTTTATTGTTTAGTCATGTACATATATATTTAGGTTGGTTCTAACCAATTGTCTGTCTCCTTTTCTTTTACAGCTGGGAGTGGCTGGTTGCCCTATTCCCTTCATTTTTCTCGGCATCCTTGCTGCCCTGTCGCATATTAACTGGGTTGCTTGGTTTCCGGGGAAAACGTGGGGACCGTGCTGCGAGATCACATTCGACTTCTGATAGGTCTCCATGCCTAGTAAGTAAAACGGATGCAGATATTCCAAAATTCAGCAGGCCGACTGATCTTTGAACTAAAATAATGCAAACACATCAACATCCACCTCAGAAGTATTCACTGGCTTCCCTTTCAGGCCAGGATCCACTAGAAATTATCATAACTGACATTGAAATACCTTGAATAAAACAATCCATCATACCGACAGGAAAAAATTACCCTCTACCGACCAGCAAGATGTAAACCTAACATCTGAGAAAGCAAAATGCCTTACCGTGCCCAAGACAAAATGCAAGAGTCAGTGAGGCATGAAGGTTCATGGCCATGTCACTTGGTCTATGGAATACCCATCACGATGAACTGAGACATGCAAATAGCCTTATGTCATTAAGAACAAAACTTAAGAACTTCCTTTTCTAACCTCAAGGCACACAGGTTGTAACTGACTGCTCCACAGCTGTCTAAAGCACCAAGAAGCAATTACGTTTTGATGTGTGAGCTATACAAATTGAGTAACATAAACATAAGCAAAGCTAATGCGCAAAACCATAAGGAAGAGAGCAGCCTTAACACATCTTTCCATCATTTTACGATGATGTATACTGTTCATAAAGAAGACTTGTCACATAAATAGTTGACGCGTGTACTACATTTTTGAGACAGTTAGGTCTATGTCTCGACTTAATGTAGGAGATTTTTTCAGTAATGATATTTGTAGTAATGAATACAATTGTCCCCTTTCTTTATACTATTGTAGATGACAATCAAAATTCTTCACAAGCATGAAGGAATGAACCGATATGAAGCAGAACTCATGCTGATCAGCGGATACCATATACGTCCTGATGATGAAGAATAACCCATACAAAGATACTGTACAATTGACAAGTGCATCAAAAATTGGTTTCAATTTACAATCTCATTCAGCCAAAATACACACAGAAAGGATATGTTAAATTGATTTGGTTAATATTGTGTTTTCATATTTCACTATTTTTGTACATTTGTTAAACCAGGTTGCTGACTGATTTATAATGCTACATGTACATTTCAATAAATGTAAATGCTCTGTTATGTTAATATATTTATTATTTGTTGCTGTTTCATATTTATTTAATGTTTGTTAAAAAGTTATCTAATGAGTGAATGTGAAAAAAATAGAAATAAATATCTTGAATATACGTGAAGGGTGTTCTTTATTAGGGAGGCAGCATTAGCAACTCTGGGGTTGAGGATATCAGCAAAATAGGTGGAGACACTCAACGTTCCGTGAGTTACAACTTTGGGGCCTTTTTGCGCCGTTTTCATGAAACTTTTAAAATGAACAATTTGGCCACATTGGGTGGTTCGTGTGAAATGTGATGAAGAATAGTCAAAGTGGAGCAACGTTATAAGGGAGCCCCAAAAAGAAAATCTTACAACAGTGCAGGACTATGATTGGATCTCTATCTGGGTTTTCGAATGCAAAAATATGCAATTTGGATGTGGTCGAACATTCTCAAAATAAGTAGAGAAATGGGATTAAAAAAGATGAAGAGAGGGAGGGGTAAAGACAGGAGGAATGAGAAAAAGATGGAGGGATGGAGGGGAAACAGATGTTGGTGCATGTTTGTGTACATTACTAAGTATTGTAGCCGGTTTGAGAAGATAAGCCTATCATTTCTGATGGACACCAACATGTAACAACTGTACTAATGTCTGATTTGATTTCATATTTAAATGTGTGAGCTGCTAACATTTTGACAGTTGGGACGGTTAGGCCAGGGAAGGAGGGGTGGGAGGGAGGAAGGGAATGAGGGAGGGTGTGACTGAGGGAGAGACCATTGAAACTGACCAACACCTAGGCCATGCTACAATGTGTGAGACTACTTCAGCTGAATGGGATCAATGAGACTGAGCAAGATAGTGCAAGTTCTCCGTGGTGTCAGATTGCTTTAAGGTCAATGGGACCATTGAGACTGAGCAAGATGGCCAGTTGTATGCCAGTTAAATGCTAGTTATTGACTAGAAAGGTAAGCACATTCCTCACTGGTGCTTTTCTAACCCTCAACGTGATGTAGATAAGGTTAATGTGTCCATCTTTGTCTAAAGTCGTCCTACTGTCCTGCAAGCTTATAGTATATGGTTGTTAGGTTTCCCCTTCCTCACTCCAGTAGTGCTCAAACAAGTAAGGAGTCACAAGAGCCAGCTGTTCACCCCCCTCCCCCCTTCAGGCACAGGATGGCAAAAAGAACGGCGGTAACAGATGGCCAAATAGCTCAGTTGAAAAGAAAACGTTGGCGCATTGGTTCAGGACCAAAGATAAACCCAAACAAGGTCACAAGATTAAAACCAAAGGCCTGCCTTAACCCAGGTGCGGGAAAACAGTTGAAAGTTGGTATTGGTTTTACCCCACCTGGCCAAACCATGATCACCTCATTTATTTGCTTCGACGTCCAAAAGGGGGTAAAGGTAAGGGTAAATGCATGGGAAGTCAATGGGGGAGGCATTTACAATGCAGCACTTAAGGGGTTAACACTGAGGGAAATTTGCCCATTGAGCTTAACTCCAAGGAGCACCCAGATAACACCCTAGTAGCCCCCCGCCACCTCTAGAAGCCCGGAAAAATCAACATGTTGTAACAGCCTTAATACATGGAACACTACTACTAAGCAACAGATTTCATGACTTAGCGGAGGGAGATAAATCTAGGGTTCATTTATCCCTGATAAGGGAAGAGGCTAATCTTGAGGGAAATACATTACAGGACGAAGCGGACGAGGCTAGGACACCCCAGAATACATCTTATCAAGTGACACTTAATACTGATTCTGTGGAGAGGGAGTAAGAGATTGAGAGGGTAACTCCAGATCGATAGAATATTTTCCTCTCGGGTGCTTGCCATGATATTACAGCAAGGCTTCTTCTCCTGGGCGATTTCCCAACTTTAGAGGCATAGGGATTTGACAATGATCACTAGCCTCCAAAATTTAAGTAGGACAATGACAGACCTGATAAAGGTTATGGAACCCTTGGCTGAAGGCATTAATAGATTGAGTAATAGGTTGGAGAACCTCAATACTAACCAAGCGAACCTAAGGGTATATCAAAAGGTCCCAAGCAGCCATAGTGAGGGAGAACGTATGGAGGAGCAAGGGACCCTACCCCTAATTAGTACTAGGAACTATAACGACAACCCTGAAGGAAGTAACCAGGACCTGCAAAGGGGTCTGTGAGGATTAGCCCCACCTGACCCCTGAGCTAGGGGATCTCAGGGCCCTCAGAATGTGTGGAAACCATGCACGGGGGTGGGGTGGGGGTCCCCCTGTATGTCTGACGTACCCCAGAAGGGTGGAGGGAGGCCCAGGGGTTCCCCTGTCCTATGTTGGGGTGCAGTGCTCCCTGGTGTGTATGATGCGTCTTGACGCACTGTGTGTTCCCTATACTTATAATGGTGCGTTATCCCCCATAGAATAACATTGTGCGCAAAGGAGCACAATGTTAAACATAGGGCACCCCGTTTTCCCATAGAATAACATTGTGCGCAAAGGCGCACAATGTTAAACATAGGGCACCCTCGCGCCCTGTTTTTGGATGAGGCGCCTGTGACATCTGAGTGTTGCGAGTGAGTGTGAGGCCAGCAGGCTACCCGTTGTCCCTCTGGGGGCCATTTTGTGAGCTCGCTGCGTGGCTCAGCCACGAGGGGTGAGCAAGGAGCCAAAATGGCCACGGGACGGCTTCCTGGCCCCTGTAGTGCTTCTGAGTGGCAGGTCCCAGCCCGCCACAGCCTGAGACCACCCCTTCCCGGGAGAACCCACCTGGACCTTTCCTGGGACCCCCCGAACTTGTCCCACCCTCAGGTGAAGGTGGGAGGTCCCTGGTATTCCCCAGCCCCCAGAGTGATGTCACTGGTCCTGGGTATAACAGGGGGGTCGCCCGGGTTGGGTGTCTATTCTATCTTGGAGAGTGAAGGAGAGAGGGTTCCACTGAACTTGACTCTCTGTGGTGTGGGGGCTGCATGTCACAGTCCCTCTGAATCCCTGCATTGATCCGGTGGCCTGTTGCTGAACTTCAGATACAACTGGTGAGCTGCTGCACTGCTGGGCTTTAGCTTCTTCTTATCTTCCTCTGTGTTTTGCCAGCTTCTACTTGTATCGTGTTTTACTGTGTTTCTGATTGCCCCACTGTACATTGCCCACCTGAGATGGTTATCCACTAATTTATCCGCTAAATAAATTACAGTTTTGTGGAATCTCTGACTCCTGTCCCCTTTTTGGCGCCAAACGAAGTAGTGTTATTAAAGCTCAAACGAACAATAAGTGCAATTGGGCTCCTCCTCACAACTGAGCAATTTGTGGCGGGATTCCAAATTG
>JAWWEL010237390.1:0-10927 GCA_035582915.1 Necturus beyeri | reverse complement strand
TCCTAGGATCAGTAAAAAAATGCTCACGACTCACACACGTAAAGGGGGCCTCTCCCTTCCTGATCTACCTCTCTACCACCTAGCAGCCCAGATCAAGAATGTGTGCGATTGGCTCCGCGAAAGCTCGGATGCCCACTGGGTCCACATGGAGAACGCTGTAGCGGGGGGAGCAATCTGGTCCCAGCCATGGCTCCCGTCGGCTCACAGGGCCCGAGCCCTAACCACAAATCCTATCACCAGCTTCTCACTACAAACCTGGGACTCAATGGCCAAGAAAAATGCCCTGATTTCCTTCCCCTCCCCATTTACCCCGGTACATCAAAACCCCGACTTCACCCCAAGCTTCCGGAACGACCAATTCGCCCGGTGGAGGGAGGGGGGCTGCCGACATTTCAGGGATATGTTCTTGGATTCCACGATTCGTACCTTCGAGGCCTTTAAAAGGGACTTTGGCATTCTGGAAACGGACCGCTTTCAATACTTCCAACTTAGGCACTGGTTGCTCCAGCCCGAGAACAAAGCCGCAGCCACTAGACCCCCCTCCCCTTTGGAGACACTACTGTTAACGACTACATCGTCCAAACACCTTCTCTCAATGATTTACAAGACTCTCCAGGACCGCTCTCATCATGACTATATCCCTCGCTACAGACTAGCTTGGAACTCTGCACTAGGGAACGACCTGACACACGACGAATGGAATGCCATATCCTCCCGAACGTGGGACTCCCCCATTTGTACCAGCGCCGCAGAGGTTAACATAAAAATAGTTATGAGATGGTACTTCACCCCAGTCAAACTGAAAAGGATCGACCAATCCAAGTCGGATCTGTGCTGGAGAGGATGCGGCGAACAGGGAAACATCTTGCACATTTTCTGGTCATGCCCGATTTTAAAAACCTTCTGGATCGAGATCCTTGACATTATATTCCAAATGACGGGACTTAGAATAAGCCCTGACCCTCGACACGTCCTGCTGGGACTCCCGGACGCCGACAGATTCCCCTTGAAATCCCTCCGAGGCCAGCTGGCCAACCAAGCCCTGACGGCAGCCAAGGCTGTCATAGCAGCTCTTTGGCTAAAACCCCTGGCACCGAGTGTACTCATGTGGTGGTCCCGCATCTGGGAGAACTTCGCTCTCAATAAAATCGCCCATATGGTCGCTAACACATCCGATAAGTTCTCCCGCATGTGGCTCCCCTTCTGTATGTTTGTGGCAGAGGAAAATAGGGAAGTCCTATGCCCCACCAGGCTTCGGGCCTTCCATGTGTTTGGGTAGAGCGACGGGGTCGCCTGGCTGCCTGGCAACGGATCTGACCTCTAACTGCATACTCACTACCTCTCCCCCCTCCGCTTCTACACACCTTCCCCCCGAAGCCCCACCTCTGGCTTGTCTCCCCACCCCTCTATCCTATACCTTCCTGTACCCAAGAAACATTTTGTATGGGGGACCACCCCCTCGTATTCTGAGCCTACCGTTGCCCATTCACCATGGCCAGCGATGTTAACTGAGTCTAGCTGCCTCCTTTTGAATATATGACTACCTGAGGACTGCATGAATAACTTGGCCCGCCTCCTGCTCGTGGACCCGGCCCTAGCCATATGACCGGCGCTACAGCCGCCCTAAGACGGGCTTGGAAACCCACGCTATACCCTACCTTGGACACGTGTTGCTCCATCCCAGCTAGGCAATTGTCTTGGATCCCACTCAGAACATTTTGTCACGTGCCGTATAGACTCCTACCGCCCCCATCTGAGGATCTATGCGACTGATGATGTTTTGATACCTTATTAGCCCAGATACATCATTTCCCCCACCCTCTTCCGTCCCTGCTTCCCCTCCCCCCCTCCCCCCTGGCCCCAGGTAACATAAAATACTTGAGGCACTGCATACTCACCCTCTCTACGATATTGTACAACCCCCCCACTGCCCCAGGACTCTGGGGATTTACATGGATTTAATATTTGCTCCCCCGTCCGAGACATGGACGTAAGTTACTGTTCTGGCTCACTTCCGCATCACACTCAGGTTTAATGAATTTGTAATGTTTATGCCGCTTAGATTTATACGCCCACGGGGGCCGCCATAAGCCTCCCTTGTGTCTTGACAATTATGGTACATGTACTCGTTTAACTCCATGATGAATTGCCAAACTGTTTTTGAATGTGTACAATGTTTTATGCCTCAATAAAATCCTTTAAATAAAATTCATCCAGTTTTTCATGTGTCTATGGTGAAACCATGGGTTTCTTCTCCGTCGAGTTTGGTGTGTCCCCCGGTTCCCGTGGTTGTTGAACCTGAGAAGGAGTATGAGGTTCGGGCTATCCTGGATTCTAGGTGGGGTAAGAAAGGTTTGCAGTATTTGGTGGACTGGGTTGGTTATGGTCCTGAGGATCGTACATGGGAACGAGAGGTGAATGTTCATGCCCCTAAATTGGTTGCGAGGTTCCATCGATTGCATGCGGACAAGCCTAGGTTGGGAGGTCGGAGAGAGGGGTATCCTGTTAGGTCCCTAGGGCTCCCTAACACTAGTTCTGGGGGTAGGAGAAGGGTTATGGCCCCAGGGAGAGTAGCTTCTAGGATTCATGTAAGGACTAAGTGTAGGGACAGTGGTAGGTGGAAGCTGGGTCCCAAAGTGTCTATGCGCCAACGATGGTTTAAGGACCAAAAGAGACCTTCCCTTGTTGTGGCAAATCGCTTGGCAGTATTGGCTGATGTATATTTGGGACTTCCTGGATTGGACCTACGTGAGGACTGGTTTTCAGTATCATAACTTCGCTGTGTCCCTTTTAAGATGGCCGCCATGGTTTCATATGGAAACGTGTTTTCTATCACGTCTGCGTGGGACGGCCTCCGAGCGTGAAGACGCAAGGGAGCATACTTAGTGTATGCCGGCAATCAAGTTGGCGTCTTTCAACTGTGGTCATCAGTATCGTTCAGTTTTCAGACTCCGTTTTCGGTGTTCTTCTGCTTGCGCTTGTTTGCCGTCTGGAGTCTGTGAAAGTCTGCTTGTCCTGGTATTGGATTCGGAGGTGGTATGGACTTTGAGCCCGGCCGGGCGAAAGCTGTTTAAGGACTGCCGTTACCATTACCTCTGGAGCTTGTAACTATCGTCTCAGCCATTTTTGATGCGACTCTGCAGTAACTTTGGTAACACCCGGTTTGGGTGGTTGAAAGAACTAGTTGCTGTAAGTTGGGACCCAGCAGAATGGAGGAGGGGGGAATTTAAGTTATAGGGAAAGATTAGGGTAAACAGTGATACTAATTATTTCTCTTTGTCTTCCCTTTCTTTTAGATTGTCCTGGTTCTTCTTTTGGGATGTCTCCGCGAGCTGGTCTCAATAATCTGTGGTTTGATTGGTGTTACAGTTTGTTGAGGGTGTCTCACGGTGGCACTCAGTTGCCTCCTGGGAACTCATGATTGGTCTCGAACACATCTAGAGAAACGGTTACAATACCATCAACAAGCAACATTACTAAAACAATACCTTTTTTAGACAAAGGACAGGACTACGATCTAAGACCAGGAGGGGTAACAAACAAAAAAATAACAGATCCCAAACCAGCCAGAACCAAGAACGGTCCACAGTGATTAATATATCCCCTAAACAACTTACCAGATTTCAACTAAAAGTCCTAGACAAAGGCCTTTCATTTGTCCCTACATACAACAGCAACAGCTTTGAAACTGAAGTCTGTATGTATAAGTTTTTTCGGAAAATGAAGTTGAAAATATTTTTTGATGAAAAGGAATCTGAAATGATACCAAACCTTGGTGGTGATGACGATTACAAGGAATTTCGGAACCCTAACATTTTCAATCCTCATATTAACAATGCTACATTTGAAACATTCAAAATATCAGTTACAAGGGATTTATCCAAAATTAACTACAAGAAACGAAGCAATTTCGGTAAGTTCAACCCCAATGAAACTAATTGTCTCAAACAACTGTTCAAAGATCCCAAAATAACAATAAAGCCAGCTGACAAAGGAGGTGGACTGGTTATACAAGATACTACGGCATACAACACAGAAATCTACCGCCAACTGTCAGATATGAACAGTTACTTCCCACTAAGTACTGATCCCACTCCAGAAATTCGCATATTGATTGAAAAAACTGTGATGGAGGCGCTTCAAAGAGAATGGATTAATGAGAACACCCAGGCATCTCTGATCAACCAACATCCCATTACTCCGGTAATGTACACCCTGCCTAAAATTCATAAAAACCTCTTTTCTCCTCCAGGCAGACCTATCATTGCAGGTACCAATAGTATTTTAGAACCTTTAGGCAAATATATTGATGATTTCCTTCAACCACTAATCAGACAAACTACTACATATATCCAAGATACAGGTGACTATCTACGAACACTTTCCATCGATAATTTGGACCTTAATAATTCTGTATTATTCACAAAGGATGTTCAATCCCTTCATACCTCAATTCCTAATTCCGAAGGTTTGGAATCAGTCGAATGGTTGATTTTACACCAAGAAACACAAGGTGTTAACAAATTGTTCCTTATCCAGCTGTTACATATTGTGCTACATCACAACTTTTTCAGATTTGAAAAGAAATGTTACCCTCAAGCAACTGGCATGGCAATGGGTGCCCCGATTGCGCCTAGTTACGCCAACGCCTTTATGTATACATTTGAACACGACAATATTCTACAAAATCCACGACTCAAGCAGAATCTCACCAAATGGGTACGTTATATTGACGACGTGTTTGGAATATGGTCAGGTGATTTGGACTCTTTACAAACTTTTCATAATGAACTGAATCAAGTGAATACTCGGATTCAATTCACTATGGTAGCCAATGCCACAATGATTAATTATTTGGATGTAACAGTCACAAAATGCAATAACAAATTGGAAATGTCCCTATTCACCAAACCAACAGACAGAAATAATATACTGCTAGCTAGCAGCTTTCACCCAAAGGGTACAATTTGTGGTCTTCCTTACAGTCAGTTACTTAGACTGAAACGTATCACAAGTACCAATAACGAGTTCAATACTAGTCAAGACACAATGTTATCCAAATTCAGATCAAGAGGGTACAAACCAGACTATCTTTCAACTGCGGTTAATAGAGTGTCTACAATCTCCCGCAAAACCCTCCTTGAGTCCAAGACTAAACAACCACTGGACCGTATGACACTAGTATCCAAGTACTCCTTACAATCTCACCAGATCAGCTCGGTGATTAAAAAGAACTGGCATATGCTACAACTCGATCATACCACTGCCAAATTGTTTCCAAAAGAAACCATTTTTGCCTATGAACGTAGCCAAAATATATGTAATTTGACAATTAGAGCAGAACAAACCCCAAAATCCACACAACAATTTCTGCAAACACAAAAATTGGGCACGTTTCCGTGCCTAAACTGCTTGTGTTGCAATTACATCATTAAAGGAAATACAGTGTCCCACCCACATACAGGTCAAAATATCAGACTCAGACATTAGAGCACTTGTGAGTCTAAGCAAGTTATTTATTTGCTGAAATGTCCTTGTGGTCTTGCCTATATAGGACAAACGAGAAGAGCAGCAAGAACCCGTTGGTTAGAACACAAATCGGACATTCGTATTAATAATCCCAAGACTCCTATAGCTAGACACTTTTCACTATTGCGCCATGGAATACAACAGCTACGCTGTAAGATTCTGGAAGTTGTAAATTTGCCACCTAGAGGAGGCAACATGGAAAAAATGTTACTGCAAAGAGAAGCATGGTGGTTATGGAAGATGGACACGGTTCATCCCCGTGGCCTCAATGAATTTCACGATTTATCTTGTTTTCTGGGTCAGTAACACAATTTAGTACATCAAATGTCTTCTCAGGATTACCGCTATTTATAGTGGATTATTCCGGCCACCCGCCACCTTCTTGGGCAGCTGTTGGTTGCTTAAATATGGCACACTTACCACGGACAAACCATATGTATCTTCCATCACTCAGTGAACATGATTTGCATTTGGCTTTACCATGGTCTGCTTAATAGCTATAATAACTTTTATGTTCATTACTATCTATATATTTTCTTGTACTATCAATGTGAAACCTTATCAGATATATCTATATAGTTGATCACTTTGTTTCACTTTATAAATGCAACATGCAAAGTTACTTCATGACAATCTGTTTGCCTTAGTAGCTATAACAGTACCATCACATGTCACCACCATCTGTGTATTATCTATGATGATGAATTGCCCACGATAATGTATGTTAAATCTTAACTGCTATAGATGTAGTTCGCCATTTTGTTTCATTTTGTGAATGCAAATGTGTAAAGTTGTGTGACAATTTGCTTTAACAGTTGTATCAATACGAACACATGTCACTACCACTTATGTATTATTCACGAGGAACTGCTTACTGTAATGTATGTAAATCTTGATAGATACAGATGTATCTAACCTTCTTGTTTCACTCTGTAAATGCAAATATGGAAGGCTATTCTGTGACCATTTGTTTACTCAAATATCTACACATGCTACTATCATATATATGAATACATTGACTTAACACAATATAGGTTTTATTCAGAATCTAATCTTTTAGTTTTGACTCCATAGTAAGAGCCCCTTCTCTATGTGATCATTATAAAAGTCACCCTTTACTGTGAACATTGCTACACATATGTTCCACTCGAGTTTTACTCGGCCCCAACGGCATTGTACTATGGTATATTCAGCATTGTGTGCAGCTTATCTGCTGACAAGAAGTCTCCTTATCCTTTTTGAGACCACCACTTGCCCCCCCTGTTCCCCTTTCCCCCATTCCTTCCCCCGCCCTTTCTTATGTGTTTACATTCAACATTCTAAAACAATACATTCATAGTTGTCAATGGTTCCAAATATTTAAAATTCCAAATTTGGTGTTGCCTCCGCTCACTACCTCGGTAGTGCACCGGACCCGGTGTTGCTGGCAGCCCATGGTTTCCCGACCATTTAACTATTATTATAATCCGGTTATTCTTTGTTCCGTTCCTTTTCCAGTTTGTATTTATCTAAACCCCACTACACGTTTGTAGTTAGACATTACAAGCAGACTGCAGAGCTATCGCTCTACAGTTTAACCAATAGAGAGGAATGACTAGCCGGTTATCACTACGTTAAAAACGTGTACCTCCATTTTAAAACTGCTACTGCAGTTCGAGTCGGCTTTCCATGCGGGTCGCCATGCTCACTTCTTCCGGTGTGTGAGGTAAGCCATGAACAACGTCACTTTGCGCAGTTATGCTGACATGATCTGTTTCTTATTCCCTGCGGATGTATTCCACTCCGCTTAAAAATTTCACCCTTCTCTTTTTTAGTGTCAGGACACTTTGTCCTTGCAGCTTATATCAGGACAGTACTCTATTGCCTAGTCCTGCAACAGAACTTTGAACATCTCTACCTATACTCTATGGTAAGCCCGCGCTAGATACTAAATAGCATATAAGTTACAAACAATAACAATTTTTTCACCTTGTCTGACAAATCTCGTTAGTCATTTTTTCTCCTCTATCTTTTCCCCCATACCAGACTTTGCAACACAACACTCCTTCGAAGTGCTAATGTTAACATAAACCACGTTTGTGGTTTTAGAAGTGTTTTCTAATAAAATGCAGCACAGCCCAGTCACAAGGTAAGCCCCACAGTAGGCTATGTTGTACATCAATTCAGTTTACTACTATTTATCTCTCCATAGTCAACATATTATAAATACCACTCCTTCTACTTTTAATTTAATCTATAGGCAACCAATTTATGGTCTACGAGATATCCACTGCTGAAGTTAAGCAGCGCCTTAGTTTGGCTCCAGAGTATTGTGAACGATCACTTAAAACTCCACTGACAGGAGCACCCTTTAGCGATCGTCTTTTTGAATACACTCACCATCTACTACAATGATTGCATTTTGAAGCATACTGAGACCATTATTAGAAACGTGTTAATGTCATATTTGTCTATCTATGTATGTTTTCTGCAATATGTAAGCAGATTAGCTCCTGATGAGAACTTTATAGTTCAGAAACGCGTTGAGCATAATTTTGTTGTCACTCCAAAATATTTGTTTGTTTGTCTTTTTATCTTTTTAACACGTTCTTTTTGTACTTGTGAAACACTTTAGTTCGCTAATACTTATATAAATAACTACTTTTTTACAAACAAACTATTACGTCTAATCTGAGCATTATTTAGGAATAAGAGTATTAACACTATCTCTTTACTATGCATTAACATAACAACATTTGATTTAAATTAAACAATGATTTGGTATTTATTTGAATACCATTATATGCATGTGCACCTATTGCTAGCACTGTTTTTACAGTACTACATTCCTTTTCTCCTAATGTCCCACAAAGTTCCCAGAAAATGTAAAGTCCTGGCAGACCGGACCTCTCTTTATACACCATTGCCCATCCGTCCCCAACAAGACAAAGCAGCTCTCTCAGAACCAATCAGCTGAAGGGGTCACATTTGAATGCTCCCACTAAGGGAGAGGGGTGCATAACGGCTCAATGCACAACATGTGGCTCCAGAAAGTCTGGGGGTGGAGTAGAGTCAGGTCAGCAAGACATCTGCATTTCTGGCAGCCCACAATGGAGTGTATATTGAGCCAAGGGCCGTCTGAGCATTTTGGACAATAGTCTTCCTGCCGCTGCAACAAGAGGCGGCTTGTCCGCAGTGTGCGCCTTAAAAATGATCACTCACTCACTTACTCACTCACTGCCCTCCAAGCTATTCAGTATCCAGGATGGGGTGACAGCTCACAGGGGAGGAAGGGAGAAGGGAAGGGGAGGAAGGACCATATATGAGTCTAATCCGGCCACTGCCATCCTTGCCCACATCACCTTACAGGCAGCTCCACCAAGGCTTTGAGTGGGGCTCGCACAAACTCTGCTAAACAAAATGGAGCTTGCAATTACACAACTAGTGTGGCTCACCACACAGTAACATATGAACCTAGTTCATATGCCACTGTATCCTACTCATCTGACTGCACACATGCAGCACACACACACACACATGTTACATGGAAGGCAGACCTTTGACCATTGATTCACAGGAGATGGGCTTCCTAAACAAAAATACTATACTCAGGGCATCCACTGATACAGTGGGCCCTCGGTAACCGAACAGATACAAAAACGGTGTATCTCCGGGATACCAGACTTGAAAACTGCCACCAGCCATCTCGCGGAATCAAGGGTCTACAGTGCAGGCCAGCAGCCACTGCACCACAGGGGAGCTCTGGTGCTCACCACTGCCTAAAGAATATTTGACCTCCAACTTTACCTATAACTGTACTTGTGCTCACTTTGGCAGAGGTCAGGGGCCTCAGCAAGATTCCTGAGCCTCTGACACTTGTCAAAGGGTCCTGACAGGGCCAAAAATGGCACCGGAAAGAGACAGATGTGTTCAGCTGACAATGATGGTGAAACTCAACATCACAGTCCGAGCTCACCCCACCTCCCAGGTGAGACCATGCTGCGCCGCCCAGCACTGCCACTGGGAGGCACTTGCGGGGCGGGCAGTTTCAGAAGGCCAGGTGGGCAGCCACAGAGGATGAAGCCAGCGGTGCACTCCATTCTACAGTAGCGGCAATTGGAGCACCGGGTGGCAGCCAACCTGCATACTCTTCTCAGGGCATGCAGGCGCAACGGAGGTCAGGTGGCAGAGGACACACCACTCTGGCAGGTATTTTAAGAAATCTCACTGGAGACCAGTAGGATTTCTTAACCTTACTTAAACTTATTTATTTTAAGTGCTGTCACATCCCCACTAAGGGAGCACTAATACACTTTACAGGCAATAGATAAATCCAATTAAAAACTGCAATAACATTAGAGGGAAAGGAAAGCCAACCGTAAGAAGTGTGTGTTACAGTGGGTTTGAAATAAGGGCAACAATGGTTGGCATCTGACCTCAGGCTGCAGATCATTCCAGATCTCTGGGGCCATACTCGAGAAGGACCGCCTGCCGAGCATTGGATGAGAAATCTGTGACATGATATGGTGATCATCCCCTGAATATCACAGGCTGTAGCTAGATGTCTCCTGCTGCACAACTTGGGACTGCAGATATGTTGGGCCCAGAACCTGCAGGGCTCTAAAGGTCATAACGGCCACCTTGTATCTTATGCGGAAGACAACAGGCAACCAGTGCAGATCACGCAGGGTGGGAGTGATATGCTCAAAGCGAGAGACAAATCTCAGCATCCGAGCAGCTGCGTTCTGCATTAGTTGAAGCTTCCGCTCAAGACACAATGGAAGCCCTGCAAAGAGAGCATTGCTATAATGCAGACGGGTCTGACCACTGTGGCAACCTGTGCATGCATGTTCAGACTCTGGTTGAAGTGGACCCTAAGGTTGCAGACATGGGTTCAGGGCTGTAATGTAGACCCCCTGTGACGCCGGCTTTCTCAACACCATCGCTCCTTGAAGCATCTCGCTATTCAGGAGCCCATTTTTGGCCTTTTGAGCACTTTCCAGCACAATGCCAGGGTACAGAAATCTTACTGTGCCTGGATCAGTTGCTGGGGGTGGCACGGTATTGTCTCATTGAGCACAGAGTCAAATGTCACTAGGATGGTGGCGGCACAACAGCTTGCCCCATAGCTCAGTGGCTAGCGCCCTGAGTCCAAGACCGATTGGTTTCTGATATTGCTGGTGGCAGCGGTTCGAGCCGATCGGTGGGATCAGGCATTTTTACATGAGTCCCATCGTCGCGGGCCCACTGTAACCAGTGTGGCCCGGAGTTAGTTTTTTTTTAAACGTACTTTATTATTTATTCAGAAAAATAAAGCAATGTACAAGGCATGGTACAAAAAGCACCGCACTGAATTGTCAAGCAAAGACAGCATGTGTAACGAGAGAGACACTGTCTCACTACAACATCATATGGTAAC
>JAWWEL010236279.1:0-10942 GCA_035582915.1 Necturus beyeri | reverse complement strand
CAGACCTGGAGTCAGGGAGAACAAGTGAGCAAACTGCTCCAACACTGCCCTCACTTCCTGTACCTGTACCGGTGACAGGGATGGGTCCAACTTGACGCCATGCATGGAGCCATCCTTCTCTGATGTATGCAGCAGTTCGGGGAGGTGCTCTGCATCCTCCTCTTCCTCTGGGGCTGCTACCATCAGGTTTGTGCTCGCCACTTTATGAATGTAGGATCGCAGCCGATTGACGTGGAACACGTTATGGGGTTCACTTCCACTAGCCAGATCTACCAAGTAGTTGGTGTCACTGATTCGCTTCAGCACCATAAAAGGTCCAGTCCACTTGGTTTCCAGGGCTCTGGTAGCCATCGGCTTCATGATCAGGACATCCTAACCCTCCTGGTAACCGACAAGCTTAGCTTTCTGGTCATATCGGCGCTTCTGCAAGGCCTGGCTGACCTGCAGGTTCTCCTTAGCGTCATCCATGAGCTGGGCCATCTTTTTCCTTATTCCCAACACATAGTCCACTATGTTGTGCTCTTCAGCTCATGGATTGCCTTCCCAGCTTCTCTGACCAGTGTCAGAGGACCCCGCAGTGGGTGTCCAAATAGGAGCTGGAAGGGACTGAACCCTACGCCAGCCTGCGGGACCTCTCTGTAGGCGAAAAGGAGAGCGGGCAAGAGGATATCCCATTTCCTCTGTGCGAGGGCAGATTTTGTCCCACATCACTTCCTGTCCTCAGATTCCTCACCGTCGCCATTTTTGGCCCTTGAAGAACTGTCCTGAGAATCTCAGGGGCTCAGAAATCTTACTGAGTCCCCTGAATAATCCGGAGAGGGCATAAGTACATTAGGGAGAAGGTCATAGAGTAAAAGCTCCTAGAGACAGCAGCAAACATCAGAGTTGCCCTGTGGCACAGTGGGCACTGCCCTGTGCCTTAGACCGTTAGTTTTGTGGGATGGTTGGTGGCAGCCGGTTCGAATCGCCTTAGAGAGGCGTCACCTATTTTGGTCGGTCCCTAAAGCGAGGGGATCCTGTAATCAGGTACCCCCTGAGTTTAGTATTTTTGTGATAAGCCCATCTCGCAGTAAACTAATGGCTGAACGACCTGAGACCTTGAATGTGCTGTATGTCTGTTGTGGAAAGATATGGTAAAGCTGGAGACTAGGTGCCCAGCTTAACCATGCAGAGTGTGCCCTCTGCTAGCCGTGTGAAAGGATAGGTATGTGTGACACTATCCTGACTTTGTGTGCTGGCTCTTGGGCGAAGCCAGCGCTGCTGTTAGCCCTGGGGAGGGACAAGATGGATACCCTTGGCCCGCGCTCCGCAGGGACAACCTTTCCCCCTCCTTCCCCATGACCCTGAATCTTGCCGCCCAAAAGAAAGAGTGCAAAGGCTCTGGGCTTTTTGTTGACCCCCCATGGAGCACACACAATGAAGAGCTATGAGTGACAGCGCCCACACCCACTACTTCTCACCTGTGGGAGAGCCAGCTGCCCTGAACCCATGATTTGCATATGCAGGGCACAGCTGGATTGGTCGCCAGGACTTTGTATTGGGGTGCATGGGCCACTATGTGGTTAAAAGGGGCTCACAAACACAGCTCATCAGATCAGCTATTTCGACTTCCTTGTGAGGCAATGGCTTAGAGCACCGTTAGGGCCAGTGATCCAGCAGAAGAGGCTTGCCTGCTTTTGCCCTTGGGAGAAGGAACATCTGCCCACCACCGCCTGCAAGGATATCGGATTGGACTTCTTGCTCAGAGAGACTGAGAGGATTTGCCAGGGAAGAGAACTTCCAGGAGCGGGCTGTTGCGAGAATCAGCGCCACCCAGACCCGTGTGTCTGCCCCGCCCGACCCCAAGTAGTGACCGAAGCACCAGGAGGAATCGCCTGCCTGCTGATCTTGGGCTCCTTCAGCATCGCCAGAGGAACAGGAGCGTCGCCTTCCTGTTCAAGAAACCATCACGCTTTGAAAGAATCATCCTTTGCAGCATTACATCTCTTTCGTGCCGCTGCTGCCGGTGTGTGCACGAAGAGGTCTCACGGAGGCTTCCATCGAGGGAGAAACCTGTGCAGGTAAAACCATCTTGTGGGACATTTGCGCAGGGATGTCATTTCACCAAACCCATAGGGGCTGCGAGTGACATCACAGGAAGTGACATCATTCGACCTCTGACCCCGATGACATCACAGTAAGTGCCATATGACCTTTGGCCTGATGACATTACAGGAAGTGACATCATATGACCTTTCACCCCCCAATGACATCACAGGAAGTGACATATTATTTGCATATTACAACCTATTTGCAAAAAAATAATTACAAAATGTATAATCGGATATGACAGTGACGATCGGTAACTGATCAAACATTGTGTGATTCTGGAAAAATCACTTTATCTCCCTGTGCCTCAATTGTAAATATGTGTAATGTGATGTCGGATTTCTAACACCGTCACTGCTGAACGCATCCTCGTTCACCTGGTGCACTTTTTGGTCTTTTGAACACTGTCAGCACGATACCAGGGCACAGAAATCTTACTGTGCCCCGGATCGGTTGCTGGGGGTGGCACAGGTTTGTCTTACTGAGCAAGATGTCAAAGACTCCTATAGTGTGGCGACCGCAGAGTCGACCCCATGGCCCAGTGGCTAGCGCCCTGGGTTGCTCTACCATTGGTTTGTGATTTTGGTTGGTGGCAGCAGTTCGAGTCCGGCGGCTGGACCATGTACTTTTTGCATGGGTCTTGTCTCCTAGGGCCAACTGTATACAGTGTGGCCTGGAGCATAGTTTTTCTATGGGAAACCCATCTCACTAAAACCAACGGCGGGAGGAGTGTGACTGAGTGAAGGAAGCGAACAGTGTGTGGAAGTGCCGCGCAGGGTCAGATGAATGTGTGTGTTGCGGTTCACTGTAATGTGTACAGTGGCAACGTTACATGGATGCCCCAGCTTGTAACAAAGTGGGTTCCATTTTGTTAGGGCTGAATCGATCAGGACACCATTTTAGGGCTGACTGACAGAGTCGGGGAGCATTGCCCCCAGATGGCCGTGAGTCATCTGGGCAGCAATCGGGAAAGGCAATCAGCACATTGTCCCTGGTCCATTCATCTTTGATTAGATTATGGGTGGGGTGGGAAGGATGGTGGCTGGATCTCGGAGGTAACACCCAGGGCTGGAATCTCCATATCCCTTTCAAGTAGTTGATGTGCCATTTGGGTTCCCAAATGGGCACCCATCAGAAGAATAGACTGTGCGTCTCCAGCGCAGCTTCTGAGAGATTTGCACCCCAGTGTCACGCTGACACTGGAGTCTCTTTGAAGTTGAGGAATCTGGGGGAGGCGGATTACAGGCTTCTCATAGGGAATCATTGCAGGGAAATGGGTATATGACGAGAGGTCCGGGACTTCGAGATCAGATGAGCCGGAGACACATAGTCAGTCGGACTTTGTGGTGGAGAACCAAACTCTCTCAAGGAAGAGCCGTGGAGCAGCGTCAGGACTGCTACTGTGTCCAGGAGAACGACTCGTCACCGATCAGCACGGAAGACTGTGGGGTTGCCACTTCACAGCATGCGGAGATTGCAGCGTCTGACCGTCTGAACGAGTCCACAAGTGCCTTACTGTGTGGATCCCCGTGTCGAGGTACTATCGATAGTAGCACCCCGCTGCAGCAGCGGACGGACCTCAGCATCCCGGTCATTCTGTGTGGTAGACGGAGTGTGAGCTGGGAGAAATCTGTGCTGTCTTGCAGGTACAGCGCTTAGAAGCAGGAGCTGTGAGTGGTGGATGAATCTCAAGACATCTCTGTCATTCAGGGTGGCATCCTAGAGTGGAGCAGAGAAGAGACTTGTCCGGGCTGCCGGCTAGCGACTACATCTGAGACTGTGAGGAGCGAGGCGCTATGATCCAACCCCCCCCCCCCTTCAAGACCGGCTTCCTGGCGTGGCAGTCGTGAGAGGAAGAGCAGCGGATTCCTGTGAGGCATCTGCAGCAACAGGAGACAACATCGGCTGATGTCATCTCGACAGCAGTTCACAAATTGACAGCGGCGCTGAATTGCCACGATCTCAAAAAGCAAAATTTGTGACTTTGTTTTGCAGTGCTGGAGAAGTCGCCTTCAACAGAGTTTCTTTTCGTCATTCCTTGCCTGGCCAGGTACAGTGAGATATTGACTGAAGGAGCTCAGGGTTGACAGTTCATCTTCCCCCCAGCTTCAAGCTAACTAGCTCCTTGTCACCTGCTGAGTTAGGAAGCTTGCGTGGCCAAGCGGTCTAAGCTTCGCGCCGTAGACTTAACATTGTACAGCAGGCTCTATGATCGCAACATTCAGAGAATACATTTTAAAGTACAGTATATATGTTTCTGTGTCTAAATAAACATTAAGTGCAACAATATAAATAAAACTTATTTATATCACCAGACTGTCTGGACCTTCGATTACTGTACAGTATATCTTGTGTTTATTGTTTATGCCAGCCGGCTCGGGAGACCGTAGGCTTGACCACTCTGCTATGCTATCACTGTGTGTCTTGGAACGTCTCAGAGGCCCTTGATTCGCAGTGCTCCAACGGAGCTCCTGAAGCAACTGCACCTTTCGCAGTGCGACAGGAATTACTTTGTGACGTGTAATATAATGTCATGTGGGCTATAGTGTGTATTACAATGTAAATATTTTTAAAAACCATATAAAAAAGAACTGTACAGTGTGCTGTTTAGTAATGCTCCCATTCTGTATATATGTCGCAAGTTGGCATCCTGGTGGGATGATCGGCCTTTTATGCTTTTGAGGTTGATAAAATGAGTGCCATGTCTGTTAGGTGAAGGTAGTTTTATTGCAAACTTTTTTTAACTGCTTGGAACCTTTGTAGGGAGTATGGTGCGCTAATCATAGGTAGTAGTAAATCATTTCAGGATGGCATTGTTGGGGAGAGTGAATGGTTTATGAAATATGCCATATTGAGAGCACTGAAGCCTACCAAAGCAAGCAGGCTTCCTCAAAATGTAAAACAAATTGTTTCTGCTCGGGAGGATTGTGCCCATTCAAACCATGGCCTCTCTGCTGAACAAATGACCCTGAGTGCCCTTGATGGTGGCTGTACTTAGTCCATTGAGTGCCTGCTCATTGGTACCACTGAAAAGCCCAACTGTTGCTCATCAGATCCCAAACAACCCCCAGGTGATTTTTGTTTGTACCATTTCACTTCATTTCACTGATATCCTAGATCTGTGCTTTAGAGCGGCTGGAGCCCTAGCTTCACAATGATTGAGCTGGAGAGCAGGACAGTGTAGCCTCAGAAAGGTACTTTTTACCCTCATTGTTTTATTCAGCAGAGGAGGAGCAAATAGGCGATAAGAAAGGGTGCTCTTGTGTATTATGCTTGAGATGAAGGCAATGGCAGCCTCCCTCCCCACAGTGCACAGGAGATGCACTATTTCACAACAGCACTTTAGAGCCCTTCTGACCCAGCCTAGGTGCTGCTTGTAAGATCCTGCTAGTCCCTATCTACAGAAGACTCAGACATCAGGTAAGGTGGCATGAGGTTGTTTATTACACAGACCTGCCCTAGCACTTGTTCTTCTACTATTGGGAGAGCTACTCTCTCACCATGTTACTCCTACTATGGCTGACCTCTAAGTGAGGTATTGTCCTTCCCTTCCTGTCCACCAGTGATGTCACAGGATGTGCATCACTGGCTCATCCCTGACTCATCCCACCCAGATGTTGTAGTCTGCTGGGTCCTAGAGACCACTCTGCTGTCCTGTCCTGTTATCTTATCATGTTGTCCCCAGTGGCAGTCTGACGACATGACATCCCGCGGGAACTTAAAGTTGAACTGTCCCTCTGAGCAGGACGATTACACTTCTTCAATGAACCGTGTCGGTCTCTTGCGGCTTCGGGTCGATCTTCTCACCTCGGACGGGAGGGCATCACTCAATGGCTGACCGCTGTAGGTATTGTCATGATCTGGTGCCTTGGAGCTGTCGTCTTCAGGTGACCCCTTCTCTGGCATCTCCAGGAACTTCTTGAACAGTGACCTGTTTTTGGTAACTGTGCGGTCCGCCGAGGGGGCAGTTATCATAGATCCTTTGATCTGTGAGATCTTCAGGGGAACAGTGTGCAATTTTGAATCAGCTTTCTTCAGCTGCCGTCTGACGATGACCTTGTCGCCCACCTGGAATGTCTTCTCGTCAGCTTTCATTTTTGCCTTTTGTTCGCTGTCTCTTTCTCGCATTGCTGTTGCTCCATCCTCTCCCCTCTTTTTGGCATCCAGCCAGTGCGGGATCCTTGTCTTGTTCATCCTTCCCAGCATGATGGAAGCTGGACACTCGCCTGTGGTGCTGTGCGGCGTGTTTCTGTACGTCCGCAGCAATTCGCACAGGGCCTCGCTGACGGACTTCTTTTCTATCTCTGCTCGTTGGACCATTCGCTTCATGGTGCCCATGAATCTTTCCACCATCCCATTCACCTGTGGCTACAGCGGAGTGACCTTCTGGTGGGTAAATCCCAGATGCTCTGCAAATGCTTTAAAATCACTGCCATTGAATGGTGGTCCGTTGTCAGTTTTTGCCTTGCCTGGGATTCCCCATTCCGCAAATACTTCATTCAATGAGTCAGTGACACTCAACGCCTTCGTGGATGAGATTTGTTTGACCACAGGGAAACGGGAGTACTCATCCATGACAACCAGGAGATATTTGCCATTGTTCATGGGGCAAAAAAAATCCTCTGCGATGGACTGCCACACCCGATCGGGTAGTTCCGTCATCCTCGCTGGTGCTGGAGGGTCTGCCTGACTATTGAATTGACATAGATCACATGCCTTGATGGCAGTTTCGACCATGATATCAAGCTTGGGGAACCAGACTCGCTCCCTCAGTTCCCTCTTTGTGGCAACAATGCCCCATGACTTTCGTGTGCCACGTCAACAATCAGCTGTCTTTGACGTCTTGGAATCACAATGCGCTTCCCCCGCAGCAGAATGCCACATGCTGCCACTGACAGCTCCTCTCTTATCTTGTAGAACGCGGCGATCTCTTCCTGGTCAATCTCTAGTCGTGTCTCTGTCCCTGCGTTGTTCCATGAGTTTGAGACTACGAATTGTGTGACTGCATGTAGCGTGTCGTCTTCAAGTGTCGCCTCTGCAATGCTGGCCAGGGATATCCACTCAGGTGTCGCTTGTGTTATGACGAACATGATGTATTCATCGGCAGGTGATGGTGTTGCCATGGTTGATTTTTGTGGGTGGCATGACATGAAATCCGCTGGGTTTTGTTCTTTACCTGGTTTGTGGATGATGTCATAGTTGTACTCCTGTAAGCGAATGCCCCACCTTTCAATCCTAGGCGGCATCTTTGCTGATGGGTTTCCAAAGATGGTTAGTAGCGCCTGATGATCCATGACGATGGTGAATATTTTACCGTAGATAAATAGGTGAAAATGCTAGCACGCCCATACTACTGCCATGCTTTCCTTCTCCGGCTGTGAGTATGCTCGTTCGATGTCCGTCAGGCTTTGACTCACGTATGGCACAATACGCTTGTCAGTTGTGCTTCCGGGTTGATGCTGTGCCAAGATGGCTCCCAGTCCCACTGGGCTGGCATTTACAGTGATTTCTGTGGATAGTGCCGGGTCAAAGTACGCCAGGGAGTGGGCATTGGCGACTTCTCACTTTATTTGTTCAAAAGCTGCATCTTGAGCCGAGGACCATGTGAATGGCTGTCCCTGCTTGGTCAGCTCCCTGAGTGGCGTGCTTGTGGTGGCATAGTCCTTAATGTACCTCGCACAGTAGGTGGCCATCCCCAGAAACGAACGGACAGCGCTGATGTCCATTGGAGCCGGGGTGTTTGCGAGCGCCATCACCTTGTCTGGATCCGGCCGCATCCCAGCGGCTGAGAAGATGTGTCCATAGAAACGTAACTCTTTCTTGTGGAATTCGCATTTGTCTTTGTTGAGTGTGAGATTTGCATCAATTAGTAGTTCACAGACTTGTTTCAGCGCCACATCATGTTCTTCTTTGTTCGCCCCATACACCAAGATGTCATCGCTGTAATTGAAAGCGTTCACCACGGGGCGAATCACTCGCCTAATGGCCTCCTGAAATATTTCGGCGGCGGAGGACACCCCAAAACTTAGTCGCTTATATCTGAAGAGCCCCACATGCGTCGTGAAAGTCGTTATGTACCTGGAGTCTTTGTGCAGCACCAGCTGATGATAGCCTTTGTTTAGGTCAAGTTTCGAGAAGACCCTGGCACCATTTAGTCGAGTTATCATGTCACAGATGTGTGGGCCCGAGTACCTTTCTCGCTCGATGGCAGTGTTCGGCTGTCTCATGTCAACACAGATCCTCACCTGCCCCGGGCTGCCTCTCTTGGGGACTACGACAATAGGTAATACCCAAGGTGTGGGGCCAGTTGATTCTTCAATGATGCCGAGTGAAATTAGTTCCTTTATTTCGGCCTCTACGGCTGGCTGTAGATGAAAAGCCACCTTCCGGTGGTGCTGGGCTACCGGCTTGATGGCATTGTTCACGTGTAGCCTAACCTGTACGTCTTTTATTTTTCTCAGCCCTTTGAAAAGCTCCGGGAATCGGACAGTGATGGGCAGCTTGACGTTCAGTTGATAGTTGACAGTCAGCAGTCCCATCTTGACTGCTGTCTCAAATGACATGAGACAGCTCGCTGGGAGATCCCCCACCAGCACGTGAATCTCGATGTCTTCTTTGAGGTGTTCGTATTGGAGGAAAGGTTTGAATTTCCCTTGGCATTTTAGGGGCACGTGACTGTCCCAGACATAGGCTCGGATCCCCGAGTGTACCAACGTGGGCCTGGGTCTCATTTTCTGGTATTCTTCCGTGCACATGATGTTCACGGTAGCACCCATGTCCATGACAAAACGAGCCTTGTGTCTTTGTGCACCTAGCTTGACGTCGATGAAGGGAGATTTCTTGACGTCGGATCGAATGGTCATTAGCAGAACGGTTTCCTCTGAGCTGTCGTATGTCCCTGTCGAGGACAGCGAAGACTGGGATCCATGCGATTCGGTCCAGGTTTCGTCTTTTGTCTCAATGGCCCTGGCGTGGTGTCTGGACCTCTTATTTGGTTTATGGCCTCTTGTTGGCGAGTTCTGCCGACACATGGCGCGGAAATGATTTGTTTTTCCGCATTTGTGGCAGATCTGGCCCCTGGCTGGGCATTCTTTGTCATGCGGGTAGGCCTGTCCACACCCATAGCACTGTTGTTCTGTTGTGCCCTTCCGTTCATTCGGTTTATGTAGTGTCGGGCGTCTGCTGCCTGCCATCTTGTCTGGACATTGGCCCAACCTGGATGACACCAGGCAGACAGATTCTTTGTTGCCCCTCATTCCCATCTGGGCTGCCCGCTTGTCAGCCAGATCGTTTGCTCTGAACAAGTCAATGATTTCTTGCAGCTCCATTGTTTTCTGTAGCAACCGCCTCCTCATTGTCTGGGATAAACACCCGTCAATGAGCCGAAGTCGAATGGCAGCATCTGTGTTGTAGTTCTCAAAATCGCAGTGTCTTGCAAGTTCGCGAAGTCGCACTACGAAATCGTCAATGGATTCACCAGTGTCCTGACATGCCATGTTGAACATGTGCCTCTCAAAGTCTAGGTTTACAAGCGGAATAAATTCATTGTTGAGGGCTTCGGTTGTTTTGCTGTACGTTGTGGTCTTCCCGTATGGGAGCGACCGGATGACCCTTCGCACTTCCCTCCCCACAATGTTGCCGAGGAGCCTTCTTTTCTGGGTGTCATCTTTTTCCCCTATTCCAGCTAGGAATTCTTCAAATTCTTCCAGCCACTCGACCCATCTTGGCCCCAGGCTGCTGCTGTCCCTTACTGAGAAAGGTGGTGGTGGTTGGTTTAAAGTAAATGCCCGACCCCTCCCGGCGTTCCGCCATTTCTTCTTTCTTTGGTTTCTCAATTTTCTTTATTGTGATGTCCTACGGTCGTTAGTTGACCTGTAGGGTATTTCCAACTTGCAAATGTCTCTTGTGAGTGTTTCTGGATGTCTCCTGTGTTCCCCCTTTAAACACCTGGATACACCCTCCTGCCTTTGGTATAAGCGCTGCTCTTGACTATGTTTGTCCCTTTATTATTTGTTTGTTCATTAGTTGTTATTTATCCCCATTGCTTGGTAATAATGCTTATGTCTTTGATGCACTTCGTGTAAAGTCACTCAGATGCACGGGCCCTTCTGCCCACCATGCACACTGCTCCACATGTGTTGTGGCTCATTTGTTTATTTATGCACTGTTTGCCGCTTCACCAGCAGGATTCGTGCCTCTCTGACACGACTCCGGCCTTCCGATGCTGTTCCGGGCGCTCATTGCCCCCTCCAAGATGGCCGCCGACGCCATCCTGCATGCGCATGATGACGTCACCACATCGCAGACAGGCGCCGGGTGGGGATGCGAGTGTCAACACTCCCCACGCCGCCTCCAATGGCGGCTACACACCGAGTGCCGCCACCGACCATACGGGTCTCCCGCACGCTGGCTGCTCACCCCGGCCGCGACCACGCTCCCCGCCCCACCGCACGCCAGCAGTCACGTGGGGCCGGGCCAGATCATTCGGCGCTCGGCACACAATCTTCAGGGGAAGCCGGCCCTACGTCACTGATATATAAGTACAGGGGAGCGCGGAGGCACGCTCACGCCCGCTCCGCCAGTGGGGACATGGAGTGCGGGGACACGCTCACACCGCGCTCCCCTCCCTCTTGCACAGCGCCTCACTCACAATTCAGTAGGCACTCTGCGGACCATCAGGCAGCTCCAGGCAGCTTCACTCGGCCAACTCCTGGCGGCTCGCTTGATGTCGGTCAGCCAACAGCAGCCAGCTTCGTGGATTCGTGGTTCGTCGCCAGTTGTAAGATCCTGCTAGTCCCTATCTACAGAAGACTCAGACATCAGGTAAGGTGGCATGAGGTTGTTTATTACACAG
>JAWWEL010235169.1:0-10959 GCA_035582915.1 Necturus beyeri | reverse complement strand
TGCTACAGACGCCGAACACCATGCAGCTGGGTTAGTTTCCCCGTCGCCGCCTGCCAGCCTGTGCTCCGCCCCCCCAGAAGTCATCGAAGGGGCGGAGCCTAGGGCTCCTCCAGCCCGCGGGGTTCAAAAGCTGCCTGGTCTGTACGCTTGCATCTCTTCTCTCGGAGTGTTGCTGTTTTAACCTCTACGCTGAACATTTGCTGCTCCCCCCCACTTGACTCGTGTGGCCATACCAATCTCTGCGCTAACCCGCTTACAAGGGGACTTACTGAACAATTGATCTGTCATTTCTCTCATCGCCATATCCTTGCTACAGACGCCGAACACCGTGCAGCTGGGTTAGTTTCCCCGTTGCCGCCCGCCGGCCTGTGCTCTGCCCCCCCAGAAGTCATCGAAGGGGCGGAGCCTAGGGCTCCTCTAGCCCGCGGGGCATTAAATCTTGACATTGGGGCGTAGCGGCAGCAGAGCGGCACGAATTAGCGCGAAGTGCGCTAAGTGTAAACTACTGTTGGGCTGTTGGCTGGGGGCTGGGACTGGCACTGGTCTATACAGGTATTATTTATTACACATTTGCCCATCTCTACCATTATATTGCTGCTTATTTTGCACATATAACTCTATCTGGGTACTATAGTTCATCATGCAAAAAAATACCTCCTCTTCTCCTATCAGGTCGCTACGCTCCCGGCTAGTACTACTGTCCAATAAAACAGGGCTTACGAACGTCAAATCTGCTGCAAACACTTCTCTTTTGAAGCATTTTCGCCCCATCTCAGAAAACCAGACCCCAGCAGGTATTTCTTGCAAACATACAAATTCACCAGGCTCCTTACCGGCTTCTAAGCCACAAACTGCTCTTACCTCAACAAATATTATCCACACTGAAGAGCCGAACATTCAAACTGCACCAATAAATAAGGAGAGCTCCAGCTCCCTGAAACCCTTATCCCTGAAAAGGAATCCAGTAGACATGAATATAATTGATGGTTTACAACCTCCCTCGATTATAAATTTTAACCTTAACCATTCAATCATTGAACTACAACCACAGTCAGAACACGCATGTGAAAATACCCTAACATTGCATACATCTACTGTTGTTCCAAATCTCACACCCCTCCCGTTGCCAACAGCTACGGTCCCGCAATTTAGTACTCCTTGCACCAAAAACACTACATCTAAAGAAGGTAACATCGAGCCTAATAGTGATGAAGACATGGCAGCATTTATCGACCAATTGGACGTCGCACTTACAAATAACATTGACGAATTCCACATCAAGCCATCTCCCTTCCCCAACCCGTCTGGCATAAATGGATTACTACAAGAATTGATTACTGAAACTAAACATAATGGTACATTATTAACTAATCAGATAATTCTTCTCAATAAATTACTGGAAAATTCTACTACACTAAATTTTATTGCAATGGGTATTGAGGAAGGCCTCACCATTCCATCTACTTCTCCACCAAACACAACTCAGAATTTGAGTTTAGCAAACGCTGCATCAGTACAAATGCAAAGCAAAAATCAGTATGAAGGGCCTGTCTGCCCAATGAACACGAGTATTACTACCCTTATTAGTACATGTAGTATGGATGAAAAGACCACTCCAACAATGCCGAAAGATGTTGGTTCTTCAAGCAGTGCACCAACTCACACACTCAATTCACCCAACTCTAAGAAAACAATAAAAAATAGTGGAACTCTCACAAGTAAAAGAAAATGGCCCCCAGGGCTGCTTAGTAAAAGACAACGGAAACGCATAAATAAATCAAAAAATAAGAAGTCCAAAGGATTAGGCGCTACAATTGATCTTACGGTCCCCACACAGAACCCGCCTAAAGATGCCACTAACCAACAAGCCACAGATCACTTACCGCAGGAGTTGTGCCCAAATACAACAAATGACATCCTACAATGTATACTTGGAAAACTAACTAGTATTGAAACACAAAGAGCTATTGAGCCAACTAACGCTCTTTGTGATCACACGAATTCACCTGGCACTAATAGCGGACCCCTACTTCTTTTCCCTTTCCAACACGCTCAATCACAGCCAACTGAAACAACACTCGCTGATGTTATGGAAAAAATATTGACCCTCGAAATTAAGCTGCTAAAAGGAAAACAGACCCAATTAAAGGCCCTCCAGGATACCACAATTAGGGAATGGTCTAATATGCCGAACGCTGCATTGTCCTCACAACCACACAATGACTCTATAAAATCATTGATTGGCCCTGCATCGCCAGAGCAATCAGGAGCTAGTCAATGGCTATTAGCAGATCAAAGAAAATACACTTCTCTAGCACCATTATGGCTACCAAAAACGTCCTTAACGACCAATAAACAGTCACTACAAGATGCCCCTACCGCTAGGCCTTCATCAAACCTATTAACTAATAAAAAGTATGCAGAAGACATATTAGTTTTCACCACTTTATTTGATAATTATAACACTGCAAGACCACTCAACCGGGAAAAGGTTATCAAACTTAGCCAGTTGATATTTCCTAGTGGTAACATGGTCTCCCAAGACCTAACACAAGTTCTGCCTTTTGAAGCTAGGGACAATCTAAGCAATCTTCCCACAACATATGTAAGATTTAGGAACTCTCACTGGCCGGAAAAAATCATGGAAAAAAGCGACTATGTGCTTACAAAGGGATATGATGTTTCTTATATAAAGAACCATTTGATTCCCCCAGAAATGATAAGAGCCAAAATGATTACTGATAAAGAGACAACCAAAGCCCCTAATACTGAACTTCAAACACATTTAGCGAGCCTGACCAAATCCTTGCAATTAATCCTTAAGGACTTAACAAATAATAATGTGCAACAATCAGGCGCCAAAATTAACTCCCCCATAAGAAGGGTCTCTAACCATTATTCCTAACGTCCACAGCAGCAAAGAATCTAAGACGCTGAAGCCTAAGAACACTCCCAACACAGAGCTAAAGATCACGAGTTGGAATATTGCTGGGTGGCCCACAACCAATGACCACCCTCCATCGATAGAGTATCTCCGTGCGAACCAAATAATTCTTCTTCAGGAAATATGGATGACCATGAATATCTCCTGCTCAGGTTTTCACTTTATTGACTCCAAAGCAATTAAAAGCACAAAAGGACGCCCTAGCGGGGGTCTAGCGATAGGACTAAACAATTCATTAAGTTATAAAAATCTGCTAACAAAGTGGTGCACCCGCCACATTCTGTCTATTTACCTCGAAATGCCTAATACCCCTCTGTTAATTATCACTAACATATACATCCCGCCTAATGACAAAGATACTTTCACTAAAATCAACAAGGAAGTTGAAACATTCCTGTCTACTTTGGATAATTCCCCACAAAGCCCAGTGCACATTTTTGGGGGTGACTTTAACGCTCGCATGCCACATAACACACCGGCCTCTGCGCTGACCTCCACATGGGGGATACGATCGGCATCACTTCCACCAGGTAAACCCACATCACAGGGTAAAATCATTAATAACACCTTACAGGAACATCTTCTCTGGTTCATTAATGGAAGATATCCAGCTTTCCATACAGCAGACTGGACACGTAAATCAGGGAAGTCAAGATCTATAATTGATTATATCTATATTTCTGGTCTCCACATGCATTTGGTACAAGGTTTTACACTAGGTGAATCGCTCCTCAGTGACCATTCCCCTTTGGAATTAACGTTGTTCTTGATGAATCACACATTAGAACGAACTTCACTAACAAAAAACACACTAAGTATATCGACCCGGATCAAATGGTCAGAGAATAATATGGAAAGACTTGATGGAATCTGGCTTAACACTCGCCTCCAAAACAGTATCACTAATTTCATCACTATAAAGGGTTCTCTAATCAATTATTCCTATTCTAGTTTGATGCAAACTTTTTCTGAGTTATGTAAAATAACCACTTCTTCATCTTATAAGGGCACGAAAATCCACACTCATCAAGATACATGGTTTGACTCACAAATGGAACATCTCCGCAGATTTCATCGGAAAAAAATAAGGATGCTATCCAAGCTCAATACTCCCCAATCACAGCAGGAAATAGCAAGCCGGAAAACGCACTACAAAAGGCATGTTTCACCAAAAAACAGCAATACGCCAAACAGAACTGGTTAAAAATGCATTTCATCATCAAAACCAGGAAGACCAAACTTTTCTGGCAACTTGTGAATCGAACCTATAATCCGGTAACCTTGGATACAGTCTCTTATATTACAGAAGAAGATTGGGTAAAATATATCAAAGATTTATACTCAACTAATAGAGGACAGGGCTCTACAGAGACGTTTACTAATGTGATTCCATGTTACTACCAGGTAGAACACAGATTTACACAGACGGCAATTGAAACTTATATGAGATCCCTTAATTCCTCTTCAGCACCTGGCCCAGACGGGCTACCGAATATAGCCCTCAAATCAGCAGCGGCACAATGGGCAATAATATTGGCCCACCTGTTTTCACAAATTATAAGCATAAGAGAGATCCCACAGTCTTGGAAGCGTAGCATTCTTATTCCTCTCCATAAGAAAGTGGACAGAGCCAATCCAGAGAACTACAGAATGCTCGCTATGCTCAATTCCTCGGGCAAACTATTCGCTCGAATGCTTCTCATGGCCCTGAAAGATTGGATCATGACAAATAACATATTAAAATTCCAACACGTGGGTTTCCGAAAAGGATGTGCAACTAGTGACAATATACTAGCTCTTGCTGCATTAGCTGAAAATGCAATTAAAACTAATCAACAGCTTCATTGCTGCTACATAGACTTTTCAAAAGCGTTCGACAAAATAGACAGGCCCCTCCTATGGAGTAAATTGCAGACTTTGGGCATTCCCCCACATTTACTGGCATTAATTAGAGAACTGTATTCGGATACACAGGTAGCCATCCGACTATCTAATAGTGGGCACATTTCCGAATACCATCTAATCCCCAATGGGTTAAAACAGGGGTGCCCTTTAGCACCAGTTCTATTCAACTTATATACAGTGGACCTTATAGAGACAATGAATAACACACATTCCTTTCCCCCTACTTTAGCTGGCTTTCCGATTCCCATTCTCTCCTACGCAGACGATCTAATCCTCTTAGATCGCACGAAGGTGGGATTACAAAGAATGTTGAACACCCTTGATAAATATGCCACCTCTAATGCTTTAGTTATAAACATCACGAAGTCAAAAACTATGAGTTTTTCAAATTCTATATACACGACTACATGGTCCCTAGGGCCCACTGAACTGGAACATATTAAGACATACCAATACCTTGGAATCTGGTTCTCCAGCAGACTCAGTTGGTCTACCCATCTAAAACACCTGGAGTCTAAAGTTAGAACGGCAGTTTCCGCCTTGATTATTTTCCAGAAAAAGTATGGACACTACACTTGCATCTCATTGTTAGATGCCTATAAGGCAAAGGTTATCCCCCTAATAACATATGCCTCGGCTACATGGGCACATAACTCATATAATACCCTACAGAGATTGGAGGGTTCAACCTTAAGGAGATTATTGAATATTAGCCCTGGTATACCCGTTCAGGCAATTCGCTTAGAATTTGGCTTAATATCATGGACTAATCACATTAAAATACACACTTTATTTATGGCCCATTCCATTTTCCATGCATTAGCGCACACTGTCAAGCAATTCATGTTTAAAGATCTAACATACCCATGCACCAAAATGGGAAAATGGAATAATTATGTGCTGAAGATTTTTAAGGATTTAGAATTTCCTAACCCTGAGAGCATCCTTAATCTACCTAAATCAAGATATAAAAGCTGCATAAAGAAAGCTATATATAGGAAACAGCAAGAGGAAGACCATACATACATAAAGTCTCTTCGCTCCCTTTCAACATACGTATTTATTCCAAATGGTAATAGACCATTGTATTATTTAGAAAATACCATCTCTGCTCATAACAGATCAATTCTTTTGAAATTTCGGCTTTCACATCTATGGCCCAGTTACTCGAACACGAATAAGGATCCATTTGGCAGACCAATATGTAGATTTTGTAGCAGCGCACTCGAATCAGAAGCCCACATTCTTTTACTTTGTCCGATTTTACTTGCACCTCGACGTAGGTTTTTAAGGAAATTATTCAATGATTTGAACATCCGGCGCATAGATGATGCAATGAATTTATTAAAATCGCTTAGTACCACAGCAATAATGTTCGCGATTTTAAATTACTGTAAGAGCTTGAGGAAATTTGAATCCAAAATAATTTAATGCATACTTAAGGATCAAAGAATAGCACCCGATTTTTATGGAATTTTAGACATTTTATATGTAGAGAAAGTATACTATTAACTTTTATGTCTGTAAATGCAACCCCAACCAGACTTCCATATTCTCTTTTTTGTTTTTTAATTAGTGTTGAAATGCAACATTGTCGGGGGGGCGTGGCTGACAGCCGACAAGATGGCTGCTTAGCCTAAACGCTCTGCGGAGCGTTCGACTATTTTGCAGGAATCCTCCCGTCACAACGGGACTGTGAGCTGAATTTTACAACTTTCCTGTAGCCAAGGCGAACCCGCACAGACTGACCCCGACTCCGGTGAGATTGTGACCTGGGAAGGCGGTGGATTTGCTTGGATGGCGGTGCCCCCCTCCCCGGAGTTGGACGTTCCAAGATGGCTGCCGGCCGGGCTCTAGGAGTTGATGCGACCCGGCGCTGCGCACTCGAGCCCCCTTTCCTGAATATCTACCGGAGCGCGGTTGCTTTTGGGGTTTCCTACTGCCTGGCGGAGTGCTTTGCTGCTGGGCGCTGGGGTGCCCCGCCCGTGCCACGTGACTGTTCCCCGATCCGGGGGGCGTGAGCGGCTGAACCGATCTGTGTGGCGGCCTGTCTTGTTGGGCTGCCAGCTTTGTATACTCGCGGATCGCCCGGCCGGCTGTGGAGTCCTGATCGGCGCCTGCCTCGAGATAAGTGAATGCCCTTGGGTACCCACTGCTACCTGTGATGCAGTTTTGGTGCTGCGCTGTCTCTGTCGCCTGCATAGTGCCCTCGGTGCTTGGGCGGCTTGTGTGACGGTGGGGCCTTTTTTCTTACCGCTACGCTATTTGGTTGCCGGGTGAGGTAAGGAGGGGGCCCAGGTTATATACTGGGGGATTCCACTGAACGGACTGGCCCTGTTTGGGTCGCGAGGCAGGTACTGTGTGTTTGGCCTCGTAGTGGATCCCCCTCTTCTCCCCCCTCTGAATGTGAGGACACGTACCCTCCTGATTCCGCCCTCCCCCCTGGGCATCTGCCCCCTGCTCCAATGGAGGTGCGGTTGGCTACGGTTCTGATGTAATCCTCCTGTACAAATAGACTGAGTGTAGATCCGAGTGATGGTTGCCACACCCCCTGTGCGTTGTTATTTCTACTCTGTTGCCCTCGGCATTGTGGATTATTGCGCTGGAAGACTCTATTGAGTACTGAGCCGAAGTGCTTTCAAGTCCTGGCTTAATTGGATTACTGCACATTACACGCCCTGCAAACTCGTGAGGGGTGTGACAGTGTTTGGGGCTTGGAAGCGACCATAATTGCCACTGGTCCATAAGGAGAGGGGTGGTGGATCAGTGCATATTACTGTGGAGGGTGGATTATTGCTGCGATCGTTGCCCCGGTGCCTGTTGGCCCTCCCCCTCTCCTTCCCAATATTAGATACTGTCCCTGTTGTGGACTTGAGGCGTGAGCTCTCGGTGGTGGAATTCCCCTGGTGGCACGTGCTATTGGAGTGCACTGTTTTGGATAAGGTGGGGACGGACGCTCTATAGTGCCGGATACACTGAGAAGTTTTGAGACTGAGAACAGTGTTTCATACTTTGGAACAATCATGGGGAAAGGTGATACTAAAGGCCAAGCCAAAATGGATAAATATGCTGCAAAATCGGCCCCTGATGAGAGGGGTGGGGCCGCTGCTCCATCCGGATCTTCTGGGGGTGCGGAGGCCCCGCAGTCGGCCACAGAGGCACGGCAGATGTTTGCTGAACTTAGGAATTGCATGGGAGAGATTAAATCGACAATGGATGGTCTGGTGGTGCGAATTGATGGAATGCAGCAGAAGTTGGACAAGCATTCCAATAGAATAGAAGCTGCTGAGATAAGAGTGGGTGATGTGGAAGATGAACTTTGACAATTGAAGAAGAGGGTCCAGGTGCTGGAAAGAGATGTGTCTGTGTCCAGACGTCGCTGTGAAGATTTGGAGGGCAGGAGCAGGAGGTGTAACATAAGGATTCTAGGCGTTTCAGAGACTGAACGAGTGGGAAATATGGAAGATTTTGTACAATCATTATTGAAGGAGCTGCTGCCCTCTGCCGAATTCTCCAATGTTTTTATGATTGAACGTGCCCACCGGACATTGGCCCCACGCCCTGCTCCTGGCCTACCACCAAGACCGATCATCGCTAAATTGTTTTGTTATCGTGACAGGGACGCGATCCTGAGAGCTGCTCGTGCACAGGGAACACTGCAGAAAGGAGGTGACAAAATTCTTATTTTTCCAGACTACACTGTACTAGTGCAGAAGGCCAGGCAATCCTTTATGCCAATTAAGAAGATGCTTCGACAGAAGGCGGTGAAATACTCAATGCTATTCCCTGCTAAGCTCCGAGTGGAATATGGTGGTAAAACTTTTTTCTTTACGACACCGGAAGCGGCACAGGATTTTGTTGATAATAAACTGAGAGCTAATGGTTCTGTTCTGGCCGACTCGCTGGGCACTGTTGAGGAGCAGGGTGCCTCGGGTCAAGACTAACTGAATGTTGTTTTGGGGGGGTTTCCGGGGGGGGAGGTGGTTGGAGGGGATCGTGGATGGAGTTGGGTGAATTGTCATTTATAGATGTTTTGATTACATCGATTCGCTTTGGCGAGGGGTCTGATAATGAGGTGTCTGTATTGCTTCTTGGTGTTTGTTATAGCGCTGGAATTTGACACCTATTTAGAGTTCTTGTGATGGTGCTAGATACTGCAGCTTCGCCCTCGAGTGAATACACAATTACGAAATGGGTGGGTTGTGGATAGGGAATGTTTTACTGCTGATTAGTTTGATCTGGTTTTATCAGCAGATGGGAGGGTTTGGGAATGGGGTGTTTTTGGGTTACACTGCCAAGTTACTATGGGTGGTGAGGGAGGGGGGATGGTTGGGGGGGTGGGGAGGGTTGGATCTTCAGAAATTTGGGTTAATTGATAAGGTGTTGTCAAGGGATGTTGGGGGTGCAGATGTTGGGGGGAAAGTTAGTATTAAAATCTCAGCAGTGAATGTCATGGAATCATTCGTGAGTCGAATATATTGTGGTTGTGCAGACTTGTGTGATGGATAGCTGAATGGTGTTAATTAGAGTCATCTCGTGGAACGTGAGGGGACTCCTGAATTATGCTAAGAGTAGGAGAATCATTGCCGCTAGTACACGTTATGGGGCTAATGTGTTGATGTTGCAAGAAACTCATCTTCAGGGCCGGATGAATGAGTTGATAGCTGGAACGTGGGGTGGCACCAGATACTATACAACATATTCGTCTCATGCGAGAGGGGTTTCATTGTTAATACATAAAAGTCTAAGATTCCAACTTCAGTGCAAAACAGTGGATGAGAATGGGAGATATGTAATTGTTACGGGGAAGATACACCGGGCGTTGATTACATTTATTAATGTTTATGGCCCAAATGTGGAGGACCCTGGGTTTTTTACTGAACTATTAAGACACATGATCAATGTGCCGGAATCCTATGTAGTAATGGCCGGGGACTTTAATGTAGTGTTGGATGTCGCTTTGGATAGGCAATCTTGCAATACATATGCTAAACCACGTGTGAATGCTGAATTGACCAGAGTGATACAGTTGTGTGAATTGGTGGATGTGTGGAGAGTTAGGCATCCGGGAGTTCGTGCGTATACGTGTTATTCAGCGGTACATGATACCGCTGCTAGGTTAGACTATTTTTTAATCTCAGCGTCCTTAATGTTCTCTACAAGAGCGGTGCAAATACACCCCAGAACGTACTCGGACCATAGTCCCATAGGCCTTTCCTTTGACCTCCCACAGTATAAGCACGCGGTGCTAAGATGGCGGTTCAAACCTAACTCATTGTCGGATCTGGTATTTAGAGCGATCTTGTTGGAGCATATGTCACTTTACTTTCAGACCAATGATGGCTCGGTTGGATCCTTGGCAGTAATCTGGGAGGCGTTTAAACTATATGTGAGGGGGATCTGTATGGCGACTGAGGGGGGGAGTGTTGAAGACGATTCGGAGTGAGATTGCTGACTGTGAGCGCAGATTGGGAGGATTGCAAGATAGAGTTACGAATGAGGGTGCCTCTCCGGAGTTGAACCTTGGCATCAAGATTGCATTGGACGAGTTTCGCACTGCGGCGGATAGGGAAATTAAGTTCTTCTCTAAACCAATGCTGGCGAGGCAATATGGGGAGGGGGAGAGGCCCGGGAAGGTCCTGTCCTGGATCCTGAATAGGGAACGCCCTACTACTTATATCCATGCTGTAAGGAATCAATCCGGTGAATTGGTTTACCGAGATGTAGATATTGGGGGTGTGTTCCTTCAATACTATACACAATTGTACAGTAATAGGGATGTACGTTCGCAGACTGAAATTGCGGAATTCTTGGCGAAAATACCCCTTAGGAGGTTATCTGATGACGCAGCGGAACTTTTAGATGCCCCTCTGACACTGTCTGAAATTCTTGGGGTCATTGGTGACCTCCCGCGGGGTAACACCCTGGGGTCGGATGGGATTGGTTCTGAACTGTATAAGGAATTTAAGCTCACTCTGGCGCCATGCTTGTTGGAGGTCTGGGAAGAGGCAGTTGCGGGGGGTTGTTTGCCCGAAACGATGAGAGAAGCTATTATAGCCTTATTACTTAAACTGGATAAGGATCCACTTGATTGCACTTCATATCGCCCA